>OX638074.1:25070028-25324355 GCA_951804385.1 Trifolium dubium | reverse complement strand
AAAGAACAATAATGCAAGTATGCAACAGTGTTCTTCAATCAGCTTATTCATTAACTCTTGTTCAATGAAAACTTGCAAGGTTAACAGAAAAAAGTAACTAGACCAATAAAACATGTGAGTCGTTATCTCATTGCTATATGAACAAATTTAAGAGCAATTTCTTTTAATTGGAGAAAGCATAAATTTCATTCTTTTGTTGCATACAGGTCACGTAGCATAAATTTTAGGGCTATTTTTCCAAGCATGAATACAAAGTAAAATACAAACAAATATGAACAGTTCCCATATTAGTTATCAAATGAGGTGTCAGCTGGATTGATTTGTAAAGCAAAGCTATTTGCAATTGGCACCAGAAAAACCTATAATCATATCAGCTTTTAGCTAGGGAGAGGAGGGTTTGACTTTGAGGGAAAGCAGAGAAAAACTCAACCCATGGTGATGAACCCAATGATAAAAAATCAATATTTTCCTATTTTATATTACTGCAAAAATGAAGTACTCAAATCTTACTGCAAAGAAACTACAGTAGCTCATTAGTTCATCTTTGTCAAGAACTTTGCTCCGGAAGGCACTTCCTTCTAAAGCCACGGGAACAAGTTTTAACTCAATAGGTCGTAATAGAGCCGTCTTGTCAGCAACCTGAAAATGAGTATCTTTTTGAGTCCAGAGGTAGGAGCAAACATTAGTCGAAACCAGAAAACTAGTAAACAGCATATAAGGATTATATTTTGACGGATTGGTCTATCTTTTATTAAGCAAGACTATAAAATGCCAATTATCAATTAGGAACCCAGCCAAGTTCTTCTGTTTCATCATTCTTAATTTCTTAGTGTCCTCCACTCTCATAATTGTGAGTTTGCAGCATTCAATATTTCTCTTGTTCTTTGTTGAATCTCACTTTTCTGTTTATTGGGTATTTTATAATTTCCAGAGTTGAACTTTTCATGTTGTCTGTTAAAAAATATGTATGTTTCTATTAAAAAAATTAAGAGAGATTGGTAATATTTGAAAAACCTTTTTCCAGTCTACATAATCAATAAGCTGATCATCCATGGTTTCCTTTGCTGCCGAGTACAATATGGTTTCTCTCTCTGTCTGTGTTGGTCTTAGAAGATGAAATATTCTATCCATGCGACCTGGCCTCTGCAAGGCCTCGTCAATTTGATTGAGATTTCTTGTAGTAGCCATCAAAACAACCCCATCTTGTTTCTCAAACCTACATAGTATAACAAACAGTGTTCAACAAATGTTTGGATATGAGCATATCATCATTCTCAGTTAGTCAAAAGAACCCTAAATTATAGATACCCATCAAGTTCCACAAGCAATTGATTAATGAAAGCTTCATGATCTTGATTTTCGGTGTTGATAAATTTGCCACGTACACCAGCAAACAGGTCAAAATCCTCCACGAACAGTATTACAGGAGCCTACATGTAGCTACAAACAAATCAGGAAAAGTGGAGCAAAATAATCTTGGACACGAGATTAACAAACTCATGCAATCAGCCTGGTATACATTCACTACATTGTGCATAAATGGAAAAACAAGTTTAGAGAAACAACAGGACATTAAACAAGGGAGAATTGATTTACATTCTAAACATTTGGCCACAGATCCAACCAGAAAAATAAAAGAAAAAACAAGTGGACAGTATTACGACATTATTATATACTTGTCTAACTTCCAAATAAATACATTTTATAATGTTTATTTCAAACTAGGAAATTTCCATTTTGATAACAAACTTTACATGCATGATTTGAGATAGGAGCTAAAAAATTGAATATTTTATTATTATATCTAGGTCAAACTTCCCTTGCCTAGGTTTTGACCCATTTCAGATTTTGAGGGGCAACCAAAGCATAAGTAGGACTCATCAATCATTGGACTAACTAGTTCCGTTCCAAAAGTACTGATACAAACATACATATACACATAATTTACATAACTATCAGAACACATAAATAACAAATAAATTGATCGAATTTTTCATCTCAATGCTTGGTAACAACAAAAGCCAAATGAAGCCTACTAATACGAAGCAAATATTAACAGACATTTTGACCAAAGTATTTTCTACTCAATTATATATCTACTTCTGATTAATTAATTTAAATAAATAAATTGGGAAGGGGAAAATTATTATTATTCATTAAAGTGGCATTAACGGTCATTTTACAACCATCCCCAATGAGATTTGAACTCTTTCACTTGAGGTTACAAAGTCCAACTTTTACTACTGAACCGACATCTTATGGGCAACTTCTGACTAGTTATTTATTTGATTCAAATAAAAGTACTGTAGAAATCTACACAATAAAATGTAAGAACTGAGAAGACTGCAACAATAGTAGATATTAAGGTGGTTTGAAGAGTATAACCAGATCTCTTGCTGTCTGAAACAATTCACGAACATTGGATGCACTTTGTCCAACCCACATCCCAGCCTCCAATTGGTGGGCCTTAATTTCAACAACAGGCACCTTTGCCTCGGCAGCTATAGCCAATGCTAGAGACGTCTTGCCGGTACCCCTCTCACCAACAATAAGAACACCCTGCAATATAAAAAGTTCCCAGGTGCAGATCTTAGCAGTTAATATAAACATCTGTAACCCGTAGTGCATTTAACAGTTGTTATATGATGAAAGGGTTTGGAAAGACATTCAACCATAAGTATACTTTGCTAGAAATTATCAGCATTGAGAATAGACTTGGCCTAACTCAGCCATAAAAGCTAATTCAAGGGGAAAGGATCGTCTAAGCCATTGTACGGAGCATTTTGACAATGCCTCTAGCCGATGTGGGATTTTACCACAGTCTCCATACTTAGATCGGACACCCTGAGGGAGAAGCTTGAGCGATGAGAGATATGTGGGTCCCCAACATCAAGACTAGTATTTATGGACTCAAAACAGTGTGAAAATAAAGAGCTTAATGGAATTGATTAAAAGCAGGGAACCTCCGAATGAAATGGTATACAAGCTGTGTTGTTTTACATTTCAGTTTATCTTATATGAATAATAAAAAAATGATTAATTAATGAAATTCATTGGAAAACACAAGAAATGGTCGTTGTGTGTGAATGAAGCATACAACTAAGGATGGAAGAAGGTAACTCAATTTTTTCCTTTTTTAATTAGAGGAAAGTTGTAGGATGAAAGAAAACTTAGCGGCGCAGCTTGTTGCCCGCTTACCTTTTATTCAAGTGTAATAATCTTGCATATATATCATTCACGAATTGACAATAAAATCCCATATATTTTCTTACTCTTAATGGAGCCAAACAAACAGGCTTTGCTTAAGCATTTTTAAGCAAATTCTAAGTTTCTTTATCGGGAAAAAAAAAAACACTGTGCATCAAACTACAAGGGGGCAGAGAGAACCTTAAAGTTGATAAAAAAAAAGTTTAGATCAGGATTTTCATACTAAAATAAAGAAAAAGGACAATAATGCCTGGTCATATTGAAAAACCTTCGTACTAAATCATACCCGAGGTGCCCGAGCTCCCATTTCTTGAAATGCCCTTGGATTTTGCAAAAATGCCACAACTTCACTGATTTCCTCTTTAATAGACTCAATGCTAGAAAAATTCTTCAGTGGTATCGGTGGTTTCTTCACCCTCTGTAGAAAATTTATAAGTCTTACAGTTTTTCCTGGATAAATAGTAAACAGTACTAAAAACAGAGGATAATTCATTGCTGAGTTTTAACCTTCATGTGCTCAAAAGCTGTTTTTATGGGATCAGCCCCATCCCTTCTCTTAATCCTCATGCGTCGCCGTCTTTCTTGAAAGTAATACAACTGAAAAACAACCGCAAAAGTTATAATTATATCGTCTAATTATAAGTTGCATCATGGTCTCTTTAGATCTATCTACCTATCTATCTAAAACAAATTATGTACATCATTCAACCTACAACAAGAAAAAGATGAATATAAATAAAAGCAGAAGCTACAAGCTACACTTTTAGCCCCACCCTTGATATCATTAGGTCTATCCTAAATGATTTTACACCTCTGACATGCCCCCTCACACAAATGTTTTCTGAGTTGAAGCATGGACAAATGAATAGGCTTGTGATATTACATCTCTATTAGAAATAAAATACTCAAGAGAATATTAAGGCACCCTCTGTTAGAGCTGATCAGGTTGGGCCTTTGGTTCACATTGGGTCAAGTAAGCTCATAGTGTGGAGAGTCTACTCTAGAAGGGGTAAGAGAGGAAAATAGGGATGATATCTAGTAGTTTGGTGACGTGGAAGAGAGAAGCGAGGCTGTAACCATTTTCTCTTGTTATACGGAACGGCGGTGCGGGTTGAGAGAGTATCCGGAAGAAGCTACAGTTAGATACGAGTAGATAGGAACAATGCTATGGGCAGATTAGGGTTCTTTTTCCCCAATTCTGTAAGCATTCCATTGATTTGTTGTTTCAATAATACAGTCTCCATCATTATATATTTCCCTCTGTTTTCATAGCTGCTGTGTTAATTGGTTTGTATCATTATCATCCTCCAACAATAAGCCAAAGAAAAAACACAACAAATAATGGGAAAAAGTAAAACCCAGATTCTTATCAACATAAGTCAGAAGGCCTTTCGGCATGATACTGGAGAGGTTCTGAAATGATTCGAGAATCATGTGATGCCACCATAAGTAAAACCCATATTCTTATCAACATAAGTCACTAGGCCTTTTGGTATGATACTGGAGAGGTTCTGAGATGATACGAGAATCGTGAGATGCCACCAAAAGTAAAACCCATATTCTTATCAACATAAGTCAGTAGGCCTTTTATATTGTAAATTAGAAGGCTTTAATTAAAAACTGAACCGAATCAAATTTAAATTTCAAAGGAGCACAAATTGTTTATCAGTCCATGGAGCTAAACTGAAATACCATCCAAAGATATTGCAGCTTCTGTGAGCAATCAGTTTAGCTTGAGCACAACACTAACACAGTATAATACCACAGCACAACATCAAACTTGAAATAAGTGCTACATACACAAATATAGAATAGGATTGTAGATGATAACCGTCAGATCATTACGTAGAAATTGAACATATGCTTAATGCAAGAACAAACATACCACTCGCCAAAGTTTCCTCCTGTTTGGATCTTTTCGTAGAGGACCATAACCGAAAAGTCTTGGAATTTTTCTCCTCATAAAGTTGAACACATTGAACAAAACAAATCCCAAAATAACAGGTCTTGCGATAAACAACACGACCCATCGAAAATCACTATCGTCTTGTCTAGATTTAACACTTGCTTCTGTATTTAATTGCCATTTCAAGTACCATGGAGTATCCATTATCTCTTCCTCTGGCCAAGCCATCCCCAATTTTACCCTCACCTGTATCACAAATACAACAAATGTTTGAAAAACTTAATATTCAAAACTAATCACCTGAACTTGCAAATGACAAGTTTTGAGCTGAATGATACCGAGTAAGGGAGTATGTATTCCACAATAGGAAACCCTATCACCGTCATTATGTCATCGGTTGTTTCCTTAATTGAATCAAAGATCAAATTTCTTGCACTCAAGACAACTTCAGAAATCCGCTGGTCACTCAAAAACCGACGAGGGAACCTTAATATCACATAAAATAGTTGGTTCAAATTAAACTCTGAGAAAGGAATCCACATTAGATGAACATCTGTTGGAATACCACAAGCTAGCATTTTCCTATATAGCCCATCAAAGCCCCCAATATCTTCAAAAAGTATTTCGAATTCCTGAAATATGAAAGCAAACAAAGAATTCCCGTACAAGAAAATTTAGAAAAAATAATTAAGAAATAGAATACACACAGACACATTACACAGTTATACCTTTATGTTTACATAAAACTCTTTGTCCTCCCCCTTCAATGCAATATACATGACACCCCAGTCATGCCTAATCCGGACATGCTCTATTAGCTTTTTTGAGACGGCGTGAGGAACAGCCACTGGATCCATCTCCCATCTATTTTTCTCTTCATTGTACCAAGTCCTTGACATTACCCTATCTCGGTCTAAAAGAATCCTTTCCTGCAATGGGCAATTAGTAAGTAGGGAAAGGAACAGGGCAGTGCCTGATGATGTAACGAACAGTGAAAAAAGGATTCAACTTCATGCACAAAAACATATGTTAAAAATAATATATCCACCATGAACACCTTGCCATTGATTTGCAGAGAAAAACACATGAGAATCAATTAATCAAATATAATATAAGATATTTAACTAACAAGACAGAGATTATTATTATTATCATCGTCATCATCAGAGAGAATGAATTGCAATTTGCATCACAGTTTGACATGTCTAATCCCCATTCTAGTGAGTTAGCAACATATATGACATTTTTGTTTCTTGAGTTCCATATAATCGTTCATAGAAAATAAATAAATAAATAAATAAATAAATAAATAAAACAGTAAACCTTTAACCACCTCTTCTTCGGGTGAGTAAACAATAATGCGCTTTTCCTTGTCATACTTCATATTTTTCCTTATCTGAGCCTCTAAATTCTTCTGCTGCTCCTTTGAGTCTTCAAGACTTCTTTTTAAATGTTCGACAAAATCAACAGAGTCTTGGTCATCAACATCCACAATGCTAGGAAGAATAATTTGTTCTAAATGCTTTCTTTGCACAGTTTCCAAGTCTTTCTGAACGACGGATTTTGAGAGCCCATTAACTGATCTAGCGAGTGCACTGCAACCACATGACAAATGTTTGCACAATCACATACTGTTTCAAAGGAATTATACCAAAACATACTAGCATGACGAGACATTATGCAACCAATAAAGCTGTTGCATGACTTGCATCCAACATTGACAACCAATTTCATCACTGTCAGTCAAATTGATTAAGATAACAACGGTACTACATGGCCTTAATTCTAAGATTTGCCAATTCAAACACAGTTTTAAGAGATAAGATCCCGGCCCAGTCAATATGTAAAGTCAACTTCCCTCTTCAATACTTCAACTAAGCCCTTCAACCCGGTAAATAAACAACAGTAAGAAGATACATACAGCAAATATCCCAAAATCATATTAAAGGGTGGGGAAGTCAAGTCACTGCCTAAAAATCCAAACATCCATCCTTAATTTAACTATTGATCTTGACTATTGGCCACACGAAAACCTTCATATCCATCTTACTACACAATAGAAAACTACAAGATAAAACTAGAATCACAAGTAACGAATACAAACACAAACACACACATGCACGCGCGCGCACACACACACATACATGTGATAAATGTTAAAAATTCATTGTAAAGTGATCAAAGCATTCAAATCAACCTTTCGAGTTCCTTCCGTTTCATCTCTAGTATAAACCTCTCCACCAGCAGCTTACATTCCCTCTCTATAAAAAATATTTCCAAAACCCCATAACTCAAAGCCACAGTCTCCTTCCTCGAAATCACCTCCTCCATTTCATCAATTTTCTCCAATATCTCACCATACTTCTTCTCCAGCTCTCCCATTCTCGTCTCCAACATCGTCTTCTCAACCTCATTCACCACATTCCCCTTCAACTTCAACTTATTAAACTCCCTCTTCGCTTCCACCATCTCCTCACTAATCTCCCCTTCCTTCATCTCCAACAACCTCAACTCCTCCCTCAAATCCATCAACACCGGATGCATCCTCTCTAAAATCTCTCTTTCCATTTCATTCTTCTTCAATTTCACATCCTTCAAAGCTTTCTTCACATCCTCAACATCACCATTCCCTTTCCTAGCTTCTTCTATACTCCTCAACAAACTAGGCACAGTCTCCAACACTCTCTCAGTACAATCAGAATACTCATGCTGAATCTGATTACGATTACTCTTCACTTTTTTCTTACTAGACGTTAAATCAACAAAAGTTAGCGCCGGAATTGCGAACGCCGGCGCAATTCGGAGTGTTCCGAAGGCGGAAACACCGAGTGCGAAACAGAATAGAGCGCGGATAAGTTGTTTGGTTAAGCAGCATTGGGATTGGGATTGGGAAACGGTTTTGGTTGTTGTAACGGATAAAACGGTGTCGTTTGGTGGTTGTTGTATTGAAGCGATGGTGATGGAAGCGCGTGGGATTGGGTTTTTTCGTTGTTGTTGTTTATGAAGTGGAAGAGGACGAAATGAGGTGAAAGGTGAGCGTGGTGGAAATGGAAATGGAGGAGGAAGTGGTTGTGAGTGAAGTGAATAAGAAGAAGAAGAGAAAATTGAATCCATGTGAATGAAAGTGTTGAATTGAAATGAATTCAAGTGAAGTAGAAGCAGGAAGTGGAGTGTTGTAGTAGTAGTAGCATCGTTATCTTTGAGAGAGATGATGCAAAGTGCGATGCGAGTGAGTGTAACAGAAGATTTGGTTAAACCACTCTTCCGCCCCTAACCCCTAAAAACAAGACAACTTATTACATCACATCTCTATCTATCAATCTATCTATTGCAACCAATTTCTTTTCTTTTCTAATTTTTTTTGACGGAAAATGCACTGAATTTTTTTTTAAAAACCGGACGAAGAATGCAATAATTATTCATCTCTCGTTAGATCGGAAACCTCTCAAATGATGGGACACATCCGCTTTGACGGTCATGTTTCTAATAATTTTTATTGCATCATCTAATATCTAATATATATATATATATGTTGGAAATAACATGGGAATGATGAGAAAAGAACTTGGTATGAAATGAACATTATTAGCTCTTGGGGTATAAGAGTTTTGTGGATGGGAGAGAGCGCAATCAACCTTGACCATCGTGTGCGCCGCCATCCGGCCGGCTTGGATTTGGATCTGGGCTTGGGCTTGCTTGTGTAATGTATTAATTTTTTGGTGACCGAAAAATTAAGATTTGCGTTTTCTGATCTATTCCTTAAAGAACACATTTTTGAATGTGTAAAGACCAAGCCATTAAAACGGCATTATTGCAAATCCGTTTTCTAATCCATGCCATTTAATTCCTTGTCTTCAGTTTTGCTTTTGGTTTTCATTGTCTTTGAATGCTAATGATTCAGTAATCATAATATATTGCAACTCCTCCTTCTTAAAATTCTCTTGCTTTCAAAATCATTTTTCAATCGATTTTGCTTGCGTTGTTGCAGAGTTGGTAATTCGTTACCAATATTTGAGTGATTAGTTTACTAATCATAGAGGGTGTAATTCTTGTCCGGATTCTACAAGTGCAGTAGAATTTCAGTAAACTTTTGATCGAAGCTGTTTTATCCTGGAGGTGCCGCGGTAATTTTAGAACTGCTTGCACAATTAGCAGTACCACGAAACGTCTTAAAGAAAGCGACCTAGTCCGCGACTTAGCTTATAATTCCTTCGGTTGGCAATTTTACAATTACTGTTTCTTTATAAAAACTTAGTTTTTTGCATATTCTGTAATTGTTTTTCAAATATATATATATATATATATATATATATATATATATATATGTGTGTGTGTGTGTGTGTGTGTGGGAGTAAGTTAGCAAACCTCCTCCCACATGTTTTACTTGCATACCCCCATATATATAGCCTGGCCGAACCACCTTGGCACCGCCATTGTTGGTGACTAGCGAATGACAATGACGCTCTCGCTAACAAGTGAGCAACATTGTTGACTTGTCTGCTAATAAAACTTATCCTAAAGTTTTTTTATGAGGATAAATAGGCTCTGTCAACATTTAAAATAGCTCCAAATTTGAAACAAACCTTGAGTTTATTTGTGATGTTATCTACCACTAGCTTGCAATCTAGTTCTATAACAACATTAATAAAACTCAATTCTTGTAACCAAATAATAACTTCGTTCAATCCCCGAGTATCGACTTCGTGTGTGGTTAGGGACTCCCATGCTTCCATGTAGTTAGAGCTCAAATAAAGTTCCCTTATCATCTCTTACACATATGCCTACACCGTAACAGTTTTGCTCTTTAAAAATCGGCGCATCAATGTTGCATTTGAGCATACCACTGTCAGGAACCTTCCACACTTAAAATGAAGTTAATGTTGCTACAAAAAACAGTGTTGTTGTTGTTGAGTCTGCTTGGTGTGGCAGCAGAAACTACTACTGTATTTTGTTGGTGCGTGTGGTGTGCGTTGTGCACAGATAGCTATTGCAATAAGACATCATATGTCAATTCGAACGAATGCAGTTGAGGGTCCAACAACAACATCATCCCATACTTTTTTTATTTCTTCTTTTCCAAATGCCCTAAAGAGATGAAACAAACAAATTATTTTTGTCTTAGTAAAATTATATTTTATTTCCTGATAAAAAAAATTAGATTTTATTTTAAATAAAATTATAATATTGAGCATTCATACTATCCAAATTTTGTTGCATAAATGGATCCCATCGAATTATATTATTTTTTACTTTTCAACTCCTTAAACAACTCAATTAATGGGTCTCACAACATTTAATATGCTAGTTTAGTGATAAAAGTTTAGCATTGTAATTTAAAAGTGTCGAGTTCAAATATCGTCAACCGTAAAATGGCCGTTAAAGTCAAAGATTAATAAAAAAAATATTGAGTTACATTTACCTCCACAATATATCTCATTTATATTTTACATTAACAAGTACAAATAAGCTAATGAGATAAAATAAATTCAAATATATCTCAATACATAAACATAAATTGGTGTATTATTAAAATAAATCAAATTAAGATAAGATGACGTAGCAAAGAAGGTGATGGTGGATTGTATTTGTTGTTTGTTGGTGTTGGAGGGCTAGAAGATGGTGAATAATATGCTTTAAAAGTTAAATTATTTCATCGTTTTGCAGAAAGATTCTAACGTACTTGCAAGTTATTTAGATTCAACTTTCAATAATCTCTATGCATTAACTTTTTTTTAACAAAACAAAAGGTTGGAAGCTAAGAGCTAGCCAACCCAAAAAATATTAAAAAAGAAAACTGTAAACAAAGGGGAGGGGACATAAACCAAAACTCCATCAAGTACAATATCTGAAACTAGCAATACATAGCCTGTTTTTAACTAAACTGTCATTAATAAAGCTTGAAATTTCTTGCTAAAAAGTAAAAGAAGACAAATTGCAGCCATGGTTTGCAAGAGTGTCAACTACTTGATTACCTTCCTTATAAATACGAGACATCATGCCATTCATCTGTTTGAATGTAAGCAAGACATTGTGTCATATGTTTCTTAAGTTTCAAATAACAATAGTATTTGAGTTATTAAAAGCTAGAACCACAAGAGCCGATTCAAATTCTAGCCAGATATCGTGTCAATTCATCTTGTAAGCAACTTCTATACATTATCAAATGTGAATCATTTACGATAGTCTTGATAATAAAGACCTCATGCAGCAGACATCATGTTGCCCTCAGAGCTCACACTTTTCTTTAAAACCACATATTGTTTGAGAACAATTTTCTATAAAGCCACATCTTCAAAGATAAAAAATCAGGGATATTGAGAACCGTTATTAGTAAATAATGACAGTGATTGAAACATAAAAGGTTGATGATATATATTGAGAACCGTCACCGGTAGGAAGTGGTGGTGGTCATGACAAAAGTTGAAGATTTTGAGAACAATCCCTGGTAGGAGTTTGTAAATAGGTATAATTATAATAATCATTCCACTAGTTGTGATCTATTTGATTAAAAAAAGATGAAATATGATTGAAAATTGAAAGAAAACCAAAGAATAAAAGTTTAGAAGGTAAAATTGTGTGTAAAAAAATGTGATGAATTTACTCATATAGTCGTTGGGCACTGGAGCTATTATGATGAAGTATTGAAATGTTATAAAATAATAATTTTATATATTTGAAACAATGATGGTTTACGTTAGTTATATAGCTGTCGAGAATTAAGTTTAGCAAATCCACTTGCCATGCTATTTTCTCTTTAATGCAAGTAACTATTAGCGTATATCATCTATAAGAAATAAGATGTACCAAAAAAAATATCTATAAGAAATAAAGAATTTGGCAACCTACGCTAAAGTTGCTCTTAGTCAATCACCATTTCTTTATTCCACTATTGAAACTCAATTAAATGGGGTAATTTTTTTATTTATAATCTTCACAAAATTAATTTATGCTCATTTTCTACTCAATATTTTTCAGTACTCCACTTTTTCTAAATTTCCTTGTCCTCCTCACTAAGCACAACATAATAACAACAAATTAATCTAATAATTTACAACATAATCAACAAATGGAGTAATTGTTTAGTACTTCCATATGCTCCTATGTTCATATCTTCTATGAATTAAATTTTGATTTTTTCTAATATAAAATTTGATGAAAATCCCATTATCAATATAATTTTGAAATAAAAAAGTAGATGAATTATTAACGTTATATGAAAACCACCATGAAATGAACAAGCAGAGAAAAAATGAATTCCAAAATAATCAGTCGGCACCCATATAAAAAGAAATAAAAAACATTGCTGCCGAGGATCCATATCAGTTATTTTGGTATGTTATTGTTTTGCATGCTATCTAATTAAAAAACTTTGCATAAGTTCCAAAGTCAAAATGAAGTGTCTTAGCTAATTTAAGTAAAATGTGAAAATATGGACAAATCATTAAATCCAAAATTTGTTTTTATATTTCAATGTATAAAATTATTTTTTTATAATATTTAATTTGAGTTATATATTTTTATTTTCCCATTTTGTTATTAATACCGTATATTTTTGACACATATACATACTTCATATAGCTTTATTTATAAATAAAAATTATTTTTTAAATTTATCGAGCAAATAATTGGATGAATCATAAAATTATTTGTTCACTCATCAAAAAATAAAATAAAAAATATTTATTCAATAAATTTTAAAATTATTTTTTTCTTATAAATAAGACTCTCTACCTAAAAAAACAACATGACATGAGATTGAAAAAGCTAAAACACATTTTTTCTAACAATTTTTAAACCCTAAAACAACAAAACTCACCTATTCTTCTTCTTCTTCTTCTTCTTCCTTGCACTCAACTCAACCGTATAAACCAAAAGCTCGCCGGAAAACGCAGTCGGAGTTCTTCTTCCTCCGTAAGAAAATTCTTCAACTTTTCCTTAATTTTTTCAATTTTCCTTCCGTAGCACACACAAGGAAGCGATTCCACCGCAATTTTTCGTGGCCACTGCAAAAGCCAACGATCACAAAATTGTTTTCTACCTGAGCTCCACTCCGCCCCATGATTCCGCGCTAAAGCGGCGCGATGGACATTAGAACATAGATATTCTTCATATTATAGTGACTAGAGTTAGATTATCATTTTCACCTGTTTCTCTGTTTTTGCTTTGTAGCATTGTCTTGAGTTTCAATCACTGGGTTCCTATCATAATTTTATTAATTAATTTCTCTTAGTATCTTAATTTTTTGCAAATTCACTCATTTCACTTATGTTTGAGTTGGTGAATAGTGCAGTTAGATTTTAAAAAATGAATGTTAAATGTTGAAATATTTTGTTTTAGTACACCCATTTCACTTATATCGCCAATCCAAACATAATCTAAGTTTATCCCGTGTAATTGGTTTGTAAGGCGAAAACTGTCTATGCCTGATAAGGTTGCGTTGCGTATGTTTTGGTGAGACTTTGTTGTGGAGATCAAGCTTGTTTGCATTGCAAAATTAAAAAAATGTGTGTGGCTGTGTAAATATATCTAATTCCTGTTAGTCTATCTTCTACTCTGTAAATGATCTCTTGTAGGGCCATCCAATTTACCATGTTTTTTTTGTCATTCTCAGTAACTTTTACCAGAGATGGATGCAATAACTGAAGATGACGTGGTGGATGTTGAGAGTGCTTCTGGTGGT
Organism: Trifolium dubium; assembly: GCA_951804385.1. Taxonomy (NCBI): domain Eukaryota; kingdom Viridiplantae; phylum Streptophyta; class Magnoliopsida; order Fabales; family Fabaceae; genus Trifolium; species Trifolium dubium. The sequence goes on along the minus strand of OX638074.1, from coordinate 25,310,562 downwards.
TCTGGAAATGATGACTCAGACGATGACGGATCTTTGCCTTCTGAAATTGATGACAAATTGCATCTTGAGGTCAGTCACATATATGTTTCGTCTTGTTTTTTTTTTTTCGTCAACTTTTTTATGACAAAATTTGGTATACTCATGTAGAAAACTGGTTGTTTGTGATTACTATCCTGATGTAAATTTTAGAGTGTTTTAATTTTCCATTTTTTATGCACATCATGCAGGAACCTCTAACTGAGGCGGAGATAGAAGACCTTATTTCTGAGCTATTAGAAGTGGAGAGTAAGGTATTACAATTCATTATATCATGCAATGCTACTAGATGTATACTGCCCACCTTTTAAGCCTTTCTCGATTTTTTTTTCTGGCGTAATGTTCTGCATCCTAAGTTATGTGTTGGCTTAATGTTCAAGTATAATTGATTACAATTTCTTTCCCATTTATCCAATAACTGCCCGCTTATTGTAATCATCTCTAGATTAGGGAAACTTACAATTAAGATATTTTTTATTATAGCGACAACTTATCACTTGCGTGGTTGCTCATTTACCACTCTTTAAGCATTTTGTAGTTTAGTAAATTGCTTCCGATTTCAAAAAACAATGTAAGAAATTAAGAATGTAATGAGATTTTTTTTAAACTTTTATAATCAAGATTATGTAGTTTGGATTTTTTTCTTTTAACTTTTATAATGAGATTTCAAGTGTATATAGGATTTGAAACGATTTTATGGATTTATAAGATTTCAAAGACCCAATGGAATTTTAGAAAATTTTCAAGAGAGGAATGCTTGCAACACACTATTTGTTATGTGTCAAAATTCAAATGGATCCACATATTAACAACTATATAAGCCATCATTATCCTCTCGATCACATTGCTCAAGAAAACATGGTGGAAATTTACAACTCATTTTCATTTTGAGGGTCGTATTCACATTTCACCTTGAAGTGGAGCTAAAAATTGACGTCATTTAAAAATCGACAATCCATTAGGAAATATTTACCCTATTAAATTGTAATAATAATAAATTGAAAACCATTGTTTTGTTCCTTTTGAAAAAAAAAAACTTAAATGGTAGGATGGACCACAACAACTTTGGTAATCAGTAGGGGACAAAAAAGTTACCCTTAAAAGGAATGAATTTGATTTTTTGAAATTGGGTCACCACATAAAACTCTTCCAAGTAAATTTTAAAATCATGTGGAGCAAGTGATCGCACAATCCCTGGATCGACCTTCTATGTCTGTGTTGGTTTTCGGAGTGATAGTTCCAGTAGTAGTGCAAAATAGATAAATTGGTCAACATCGCGATTCTCACAACCTTGATCCTAATAATCGAAAAAACATGAAATTAGATGTGCAAATTATAGGAAATAAAAACATACAAATTGTTAAAAGTCGCACATTAGATGAGATAAGGCCTGAATATATGTTTTTAAGTGGGGACAATTCTCACCTTACAAGTCGGTTTGCAAGGGTTGAGTTAGGTCCAACCCAAATTTAATTTGGTTTCAGAGCCTATCTATCGGGCCACCCACCATTTACATACACGCACCAATCCCAATAGTGTTGGGCGGGAGAGGGTGTATGGTTGTCTCTCTTTATGAACTCTTATCATGCCTTGTATCTTTTCTATGCAGGACATGGGTTTTTCCCCATACAAATAAAGGGAAATAATGAAAGATTTGCATATAATTCATTAGTCCCCCATTTCTATGGTTGCCAATATGCAAGTAAGATGTTGAAATTGCTTTTGGAAAGTCTCTTGGGGAATAGATCTTCCAATTGAAGCTGTATACAAATTTAATTCTTAGCTTTATTAAGACCATTATGGCATTATTTAATATCTTATTCATGAAGTGTCGATCTATCTTTATATGCTTCACCTTGTCAAGTCAAACATGGTCGTGTGCAATGCTATTGTGCGCCTGTGCGGTGAAGTTGCTAGAAAAAGAGAGCTAAGGAAATGGTGGGGACATGCAATAATGTTTGTCTATCTTGTCCTTATTCCACCTTTTGAGGCCTTTGAAATGACTTAAAATTGTTCCAGATATTTGTGTCTTCCAAATTTTCACAAACTCCCAAGTGTTAACACCGAAATATCAACAACTTGTCCCATCCCCGAAAAAAGAGAAAATCTAGTAGCTAGAAAGTACTGAGTAAACTAATAAATGGCTCTCAGAATATCATTTAACTCAAATATTTGCAAAGTCTTTTTTGTGGCATGTAAACCTATTATTAACCCGATGGGTGAAATGAAAGGGTCTGCTATCACTGGACCAATTGGTAAGCAATGTGCTGATCTTTGGCCTAGGATTGCAAGTGCTTGCAATGCCATTGTATCAGTTGTAAGTCTGGTTCTTGCAAGTGCCACCAATGCAGTGGAAACTCTGATGCAAGAGGAGCTTATGTTTCTGTTTCTATGTTAGGTTTTCTGAGATTTTGTTTGTCCAACTTTGTCACCATTTTATCTATGCTTGTTGACTTATCTTGAAAAAAATAATATATGTTTTTTATTTTTAAGATTTATTAAGAGATTAAACGAAGGTTCTCTAATGTTTTTTTAGGCTGCGGAGGCCCAAGAAGTTCTTGAAGAAGAGTCTCTTGCTAAAGTGGAGAGTGAAGTTAGACAAGAACTGGAGCAAACTCTACAGGGGAATGATGTTGGTTTCTCTCTGTCTCTTCCTTTACCATCTTTTTTTATTATTTTATTTTTATTTTTATTTTTATTTTATTCGACTCACTTATCCTTACTTTTTTTTGTTTTTGATAAGCTCACTTATCCTTACTTGTCTTTAGCTGGAAAATGCTGTTGCTGATGAGATGGCTACTTTTAAAGAAGAGTGGGAAGCTGTTCTGGATGACCTTGAAACTGAAAGTTCTCAATTACTGGTTTGATTCTATATTAAAATTTAATTTAAATGTTATAATTTGTAATATTTTCTTTGAAAGTCGATTGTTTCTTTCTGCTGTTACATGTTATCAGTCTTATGAAATTAGTCTCATCTGCCCTGAGCTGCTTCTTATGCTACTGATTTGGGTCTTGTTATTCACTTCTTGTTGGCTATACTATTTAGATAATGAATTAGCCTTCGAAAACAAGTTCACACTGAACTTAATTAAAACACGTGACTTAATTGGGAGAATAACCAAGATCACCGGGGAAAGTCTTAGCAGTGATCTTGAACTTGCATACTCACCTTTTATTTTATTTTGGGGGGTAGCAGCATCTTAAAAGTTTATAAGTGCTTGTGATTTGAGCATCTACGCCTTCTTTGCAATTTTGCATATAAATACCCTGTTTAAAATAGAAGTATGCATAAATCTAAAAATTTGGAGGGTTCAGTCATGTGGTATCATTTAGAAACTTTAGTTGCTTATCAGTTTGTTAGAAGGCTCTTCCTGCTGGCAGTGGCAGTTACGAACTGCCCTAGAGCTAGAGATTACAATTCGCTCTATTTTTCCCTTCTCTATTATGTTTTGATGAATGAGATTAAATGAAATGTTACACGCTGAAATTATTTTATCTCCATAATATTTATTGTTATTTAGTCTTTTGTCACAACAAAATTTTGCTTCATTGTGGCACGAAAGTCACAAGTTCCAGATACGGAAATAGTCTGTCCATTCATGTGGTTAATGCTGCATTTGACCATCCTCAAGATCACACAACGGTGGGAATCTTTGTTTGTGTATTTTAAAATCACACCGAGCCAATGTTGCTAAGTGTTGACATTTTTGCTTGATTGATATGAATTGCATTTTTCTTGAGATGATAATTTCTTCCTTTGTTGAATTGCTCTTACACTTTTTTTCTGCTATTCATTGAAATGATTTTGAATAGGAACAACTTGATGGGGCCGGAATTGAACTCCCAAGTCTTTATAAGTTGATCGAAAGAGAAGCTCCAAATGTTTGTAGTACTGAAGCATGGAAAAAGCGAAATCATTGGGTTGGGTCTCAGGCAACTTCTGAAATCGCTACTTCAGTTTCTGATGCTGAGAAATATCTACAAGTAAACAGACCTGTTAGAAGGTACAGTTCTTATTTGGTGTTTGATCCAGAAAAAACAATTCCGAACTCATATAAGCTTGTGGTGATGATTCAGGCGACATGGCAAATTATTGGAAGAGGGTGCTAGCGGCTTTCTACAAAAAAAAATTTCTCCCGAAATTCAAGAACCTGGAAAAAAACAAACAGAGGGGGACTGGGATGCGTTCAATAAAATAATTTCTGACGGAAGTGGTATTGATGCCTCATTTGGCAGTAAGACTTGGGCTTCTGTTTATTTAGCCAGCACTCCACAGCAAGCTTCCTTAATGGGACTCGAATTTCCTGGAGTTAATGAGGTAGCAACATATTTGTGACTGTTTTATTGTTTCTTTATTGAATGTATATGTATATGTCAAAAAAATTAAAGGTAGGGGAAGAATGAATAATTATTGGAGCTAGCTGATGTTACTAGTTTGTTCCTTTCTTTAAATTTAAGATCCCCTGAACTTTGGATGCTTGATGATTTGTTGGACTATATTTTGTTCATATAAAGTGCGTTTGATCTTTTAAAAATTAAAGTATAAGGGACAAGACAAGTCAAATTCAGTTTACTGTGTTTGATTTTAAAACTGTTTGTGGGACAAGACAAATTGGAGGTAAGAGAACGGACAAAAATTGAAATTCTTGTCTATCACTAACCACAACTCAATTTTTTGTCCCAAATACAAGTTGTATAAAATACCAAAATAACATTTTGTCCATGAAACATCGTACAAAAGAACAATCTTTTTGACTCATGTTGTTTTGTCCAGTTTTTACATTTTTGCCAATCAAACGGACCCATACACACACAGTAAACTTCAAGGATTTGGCTGGGGTAACATTAGGGATGCTATTTTTTTTCCATTGAAAAAAGGGCATTAGGGAATCATTGATTCTCCTGTTTCCCATAATAAATGTTGGGGGTTTGATCAAGTTACCTTTCCTAACACTATATATTGCAGCTTGCGTTAGTTTTCCTCCCTGAAAGAAATTTAGACGAGGGGATTAAAATATAGGTTTCGAGTGAATCTGAAATGTGTAAATGTTCTTCTGATTATCCGAGTTTTAAAATTCAGATTTATAGAGTACAGAAAGTTAATCAGATATCTTAGCCAACTTACAGTTACTTAAGTGCACTGCTAATTGACTTTACAATTAACCGATGCAAATTACAGAGTTTATATGAGTAAGTTTTTTTATTTGCCTCTTTAAGTTTGCTTTATTGCCGCATATGGCATCGTTGTTGTGCATGGATACTGTGATTGTTCAATTATTGTTTTAGGATTCATGAACTGCCTTTAGTTCTGTTTATATGGTTTTGTTATTGATGTGCAAATTGCTTTATTATTTTGTTTTTGGATTTTTTATCCGTTCAATACATTTGTAATTCCTAGTTTTGTTCATATTTTAATGTGTTTTGACTGCCATTTCTTACAACACAGTTCTCTTAACTGTTGAATGATCACTATCTTAGTTACCTTATTTTTTTGAAAAAATTACTTTTATTTAGGTGGAGGAAATTGATGATGTTGATGACAATTCTACTGATCCATTTGTCGCAGCAGCCGTTGCAAATGAAAGAGAATTGGATCTTTCTGAGGAGCAAAGTAGACATTTTAAAAAGGTCTATTCTTATTGCATTATTTGTTATTTATTGAGAACTAAATTGATATATTGGTCCTTGAAAATATACCAAACTGTCCCTGATTATGATGAATGCTTTACTTTTCAGTTTTTTTGTATTGCATGAAGTTCTTTAAAGTCTAAATTGTATAATGAACTAATTATTAAATATCACATCGCTACAAGGCCAATATAATAATACAGCAGATTAAGCTGTTGATTATTGGCATATCTAAAGGTTATAATTCTTTAAGACATATTGTTTGACAGGCTTGTTAATGTTATTTGTTAAAAATTTCTTTATCGTATACGGTCTGTCTGAGTCTGACCCATATTTTTAATAATGAAATGGGAACCAAAAGTGGAGTATCCGATAATCGTTTTCCGTACTTTCTTTAGTTATAGTGCTTATTGTTTTAGGCACGGGAGAAAAATGAATACCCATAATAATATAATTATATAGATGTACTAATCTACTAGATTCTGAATCATAATTAAACTATCGAATCCTAATCATACTATAATTGATTTCAGCCGATAATTGGAGACCATACCATATCTTAAGTCGCACAATATATGTATCTCGAGTCCTTGCTTTACTAAGTTGTTTAAATTGCGAGTTGTTAAGAACCAAAAGAGTATTATTGAATTGACCAAAAAAAATGTATTATTGAAAAATGAACATAAAATGGAGAATAGAGTTTCCACCCAAGGGTTTCCCTTCACATAAGATCTCATTTCACTCACAATTCAAATGCACACAATGTTCCCCTCCATCCTTTTGCACCATATTAAATTATCTCTTATTACCAACCTATTGCCCTGACTAAGTCTCTCCTTTCTCAACAATGCCCTTTTTAGAATTTTTGGGTTGGGCCTAACTCAACCTTACAAAACTGGCTTTTAAGGTGAGGATTTCTCCCACTTAGAAAGTAGAAACATATTTTCAGATCAACTCTCAACCAATGTGGGACTCTTAACGACCCCTTCATGCCCAACACTATTGGGCTTGGTGCGTGGATATAATGGTGGGTGACCCGATATCGAAAACTAATAGCAAGTGACCCGATATCGAAACCTAATAGCAGGTGACCCAACTGAACTTGGAGATACTTTAATACCATCTTAAAATTTTTGGGTTGGGCTTAACTCAACCTTTCAAATCGGCTTGTAAGGTAAGGATTGCCCTCACTTATAAATATATTTTCAGATCATCTCTCAACCAATGTGAGACTCTTAACAACTCTAAGAATACGACCCTTGTAAAACCTTATCCTCATGGTGCAATCTAAACGATGGTACATAGGAAACCCTTCTCTCCTCAACCTTGTTTTCCCATTCTACTCTACATTGCTACATGAATAGTATAATAATGGGTGCATATATTCCTTGAATATTATTGGCTCGGGTTTGGTCCGTTATTTCCAAAACAATGCTTAAACTGTCCATTTACTCATCCTTCATTAATCTCATTCCAAGACTTACTTGGGCCTGGTCTGGCCCATTTGCTCGATCCCGCTCCGATATAATACCCATTAGGTCAACCACCACAAGATGTATATTTCTGGTGGCGGCTTCGTTGGTGACAACCTTGTGGGTTAGCGTCTTGTGGTTTCGATGGTCAGTGCATTGCCCTATGCATAATTGGAATCTCCATTGCTGTCATTCATAATTCCAAATCGTGCCAGACGTGACCAACTTCACCCAGTAGGAAAATATTGTTGTTGTGATTGAAGATTTCTCGTTTGGAATGACCTAATTAATTTGTTTTACATACTTGTATCATTTAACTTTTCCCGTTTCAGGTAAGTATTTATGGTGCAATTTTATACTTGATGATTCCTAATTCTTCCGCTCTTTGTTTTTCTACTTTCTCAATACAATCTTCTTTATAAAAGCCGCCACATTCTATAAAATCCGCCATTCAATACAGTCTTTACGGGGCAAGCGCAATACGAAAAATTTGTCATAATTTATTATCAGTTACCTTACCTCTTTATTGTCAGATTGGTTGTGATTTTTGACATTTTTGGCTTGTTTGTATTAGATTTTGAGAGGTTTCAACCAAGATCTGACGAATCCCCGACCTAGATCTTTCAAGTATTATACATAGTTAAACTATCACAAATTTTTTATTTTATATATATTTAAAATATTAGCATGTACTAGTATCTATGTTGATTGGGGGAGGGGGTGGTTGGAGCACCTGGCTGCCCCCCTGTATATCCGTCCCTGATTGTGGTCAGAGCAGAAAAAACTTGTTTTGGTAAATAATGTGTTGGAAAGTATAAGTGTTTCATTATTTTAACATAGTTTAAGCAAACATGCTTTTGGGCCTTGGCCTTTTGAATAATTGTGAAACAACAAACAAAGCCTTTTTCCACCTGGATTAAATCATGCATAGTGTGAACATATTTGCATAACCAATGACCACACTCTGATATTGGAACTTGTATATCCAACCAATATATTAGATACATCCTGACATATAGAGGCATTCCTTGTTGATGAATGTTTTGCATTTCTGTATATATGCTTAGGAAGTTTATCTTATTTTTTTCTTTTTTATGACAGGTCAAAGAAGAGGATGATGCAATTGTTGATAAGAAGCTTCAAATACGTCTGAAACACAGGAGGCATCAAAAGAAAAGTAAACAGGTGAGTTTTAGGACTGATTTTCCTTTTGCTTGATCCAGAAACTGCCAGATAATACTCTGTCTTTAACAGAGGATGTTGTCATATGTTGTTTGATAGAGCAAACAAAAGTTGTTCTTGATGTTTATAATTAGATGATAGCGCCTAATTGTAGGAATCCACGTGAATTTTGTTGTATATTGAAACAATTTGGTTTATTTCATTAGACATAAGGATATCCTGTAACTATATTTCAATGTAATTCAGCGAGAAACAAGCACACCTAATCTGCCGATGGAGAGCCATGTACAGAAGCCTTCATCTGTTGATCAATTTAACTCTGATACAAAGGAAGGAACTAGAGTCGAAGGGGAAATTGTGACTGACAATAACAAAGCTGCATGTTTGGATATGGAGGCTGATAAATTTAAAGATTTTGATGCCAGTTTTCATCTTGACAAAGAAAATCCTATGGAGGATGGTAATTTGTCAGATCCTCCCAAATCTTCATCGGGTGTTGTTATTGAACAGAGAGGAACCAAGCGTCTACATGATGGTGAGCTTGATGCTGATAAAACAAAGGGCCGGACTGATATCATCAACAGCGACAATGATATACCTGTTTCCAGTTCTGATAGTAGCGATTCCGATGATTCAGACGATTCAGATGATTCAGACGATTCAGATGATTCAGATGTTTCAGAGATAAATGTTACAATAAGGTGAAGCAGTTGTTATAGAAAATTTATTGCTGCACCCATTGTGATCGTTTGATTTAAATTCCTATAGCTTTGATAACATTCTTCCTATTTTTCTGCTTAGTAATCACAATCTGCACCTCATCCTCATATTTTTCATACTGATGTTGCCGATGATCTTTTGAACTGCATATGATGATTGATTTTTTCCAATGCCTAGGCTTCAATGTAGTTCTATGATTTTTCTATTAAGTATGCTTGTAAATTGGGATTCTTGATCTTTTCTATTAAGTAGTTCTACTGGCTGATTGTCAATGATGCTTACAAGTTATATATATACATTTTTTACTTGTGTCATTCTTGTAATGATATGCTCTGGTGATGGAAAAGGAATTAGAGGTGGCTTGAAAGTTGAAAGGCATCTTGCTTTCTGGTTTTTCACCAATTTAGGAAAGTATATCTCAATTTAAATAATTTACTTGATGATTCATGTGAGTTTCTGTTTATTATTATTTTGTTGTTTCGTCCATGTTCTTATTCTGATCTTTTGGAGTAGGATTTCTGTAGTTTTCTCATTTGAATAGTAAGATCTTGAGGCTTACATGCTTTTCTTGTTATTCTAATTTTAACTTGTTTTTGCACTGCCTTTACATCAAGTCACCATAATCTCCGTGGTTGAGTTGTATTCATTTTCACATCTTGTCATTTTTTTTTCCAGCTCTAAACGAAGGCGTAAAAAGAAGATTAGGAGGATACTTGATGACACAGAATTAGGAGAAGAGACAAAAAAGAAGATAGCAATTGAAAAGGTGACATTATAATGAGGTCTTTGTTTCGTTGAAACTAGATTCACCTATCCAAATTATTCATTACTCTCTACTTTTGTAGGAACGTCAAGAACGCCTGAAGTCTTTGAGAGTGCAGTTTTCTGCTTCATCATTTGACAATAGCTCGGCTGGCTGTAATGGGAGTTCATCTGAAGGTGCAAGCGTTGAAATTCTTGGTGATGCGTTGGCAGGTTATATTGTGAATGTTGTGAGAGAAAAAGGTGAAGAAGCAGTTAGAATACCTCCGAGCATTTCAGCAAAGCTGAAGACCCATCAGGTCATTTAACTCGTAGACTGTTGCTTTTTCTTTTCCCCATGATTTAAATATAACTTCCCTTTTTTTTTTGGTATTTACATTCTATACAATGTTGTTAAATAGCAGCTACAGTGGCGCTATAGCGTAATTTGAACAAATTGCTATTGTTTTAGGATGCACTATTTATTACAAACATACTGTTAAATTGTAGCTATTTCTGAAATTAAAGAATGATATTTCAATTCTTTTTCTGGGTTCTTAACAGTTTCGTATCTACAGATTGCCGGAATAAGGTTCATGTGGGAAAACATAATACAGTCAATCAGAAAAGTTAAATCTGGTGATAAAGGTCTAGGGTGCATTCTAGCTCATACCATGGGCCTTGGTAAAACATTTCAGGTATTGCTCTCATTCTGGAGATTCTAATATGTGCATATAATTGAATTCTGAATTCTTGTTTTTAGAAAATGTATGTTGAAGATCTACGTCTCTTACAGTTCTTGCCGAGTGTGCATTTTCTTGTTTATTTTTCCTTCTCATTTGTTTTTTTTTTAAAATATGTCATTACCAACCTTTTGTAATTCATGATAATCTGCATTTTATGGATTGATATTTAGATCAAGTTGAATAAATATTATCCAACAATGTGACTTCTGTTCAAAATGTGGTAGGTATGAATTATACTCTGAGTAGATTCTCAATCTTCACCTTCCACACTATTCCACCTGTAATTAAATAAACCCATTTTTTGTTCCTGCTGGAATATACCAACCACACTTTTCTACTATCTACAGTTTCATGCCTTAGTACAGTTTTTGCTATGATGGGCAGCAATGATAGTTATGTTAAGACCAAAAATTGGAAAAGCCTCAACAGTCTAAAGGGTTAATTCCCCTATGTAAAATCAGGTGACTATCTTCTGTGCTTCAATCAATCCAGATCTCAAATCACCAGAACCAGAATCTGTCAGTTTCTTTCATTTACTATCTTCTCTCTTTCTATCACATTAACCATGTCATTGGAAATTTTCGCTTCCACTGTCTGCATTGCTATCAATAGAGATACCTCTAATGTATCTTTCACCGGTACTAGATGTCTCTTCATTTTTTTATAACAAATGAATAACAAATGAAGAGTGTTTGATGAGAAGTTGCATAGAATTTGAAGTTAATTGCAATTGGAGGATAAGAATTATTTAAAATGTAATCTTTTCCAACGGAAAAACCAATGGCTACTAGGGATTCCTGCAATGAAAGGTTGCGAAGGTGGCACCCACTAATCTGAACTCGCTATCTGAACAGGGGAATGCATGGAGCTTTACTTCTATGCTATATCATATATGGACTGATTCCCAGTTTAGACCTCTATTTGTTGAACTTTCTTTCCTCCGCATTGTAATAGAGAATACTTTTCACTTCCACAAAAAAATAGAGAATACTCTGTACTAATTAATCATCTAAGGGATGACTATAAAATAATGAATTAAAATGAGAAATATATCCAATTATAAATTTAAAGGCAAAAAAGATTTTTCATTCTAGCTCTGTGCATTTGGTTGTTGAATAATTTCTTATTTTTTTTATCTTCTGATTTTTCTTCTTGCTGTTTGACGATTTTGTTCTGATTACTGGTTGTGATGGAACTTATAGGTGATAGCTTTCTTGTATACGGCAATGAGAACTGTTGATTTGGGTTTAAGAACTGCACTTATAGTCACACCTGTCAATGTGCTACATAATTGGCGGACGGAGTTCATCAAATGGGCACCATCAGAATTAAAGCAACTCAAGGTCTACATGCTGGAAGATGTATCAAGGTTTGTTTGTTATTTTGTTTTGATTTGATTATGTTTTTCGTATGAGCTGTAATAGTGAACTAGTCAAGCCAAGTTACAATATTTGCTTCCCCCAATATCTGCTTCATGTATTTTCTGCTTTTTCTTACTCTGATTTTTTTTTCATTGACTACTTTAGTTTGAATATTTGATAATTGTGGGGAAGATAGAATTATAGACTTACAGTTGTAGAACAACTTGATGGATCGTTAGTTTGTTTGTCTATGTGGGTAGCTGCTGTTTGTGACAATTTGGTTAGTTATTGTATTCCGGTTCTGTAAAATATTAAGAGCTCATTACTGAATTCATAACTTTCTGACTGGTTAGTTATGGCTCTGTCTCTCACTGTTTCCAACGTGTTCCTTCATAACTGGGAGCAGTACGGAGCTAGTCCAGAACTAAATCCCAAACTCAATACTGTTTTTGCTCTTAAGCAACTAGGTTCTCAGAATTATTTTATCGGATTGAAGCCAAACATCTTTCAATCAAATGGTGGTTTGCTGCTCTCTCAGGGCAAGTATGTTGGGGACTAGCCGACTGAGGATGAATTGGGGGAAGCCAAGGGTGTCTTAATTCCAATCCCTCGAGATTGCAAACTCTTCAAGGGTATAATGGAGATTACATGTCAGATCCGTAGTTAGTAAATTTAGCTGACCATTCAAGTCCAGCCTGTTTGTTGGGATTTAATCCTGGTCAAGAATCTTAAAATTGTGTTTGTCTCTTGAAATTTTCATGACCAGTCAGCAAACAAAATTTGTGAGACTATGTTTTTATTTGCACTCTATGTCAAGAATATTGAGGCCTAACTCATCCTTACAAAACCGGGTTGTAAGGTGAGGAGTGTCTCCTCTTAATAAACTCTTATCGAGAATCTTATCTATCTGATGTGGGTTTAAATCCCACCAAGTGTTGGCTGCTAACACTCTAATCCTATATGAATAAACGTAACATGTATTTTGTTCCCTGGAAATTCTAGATGACTTAAGGTCAGTGTGAGTGGATGGATATCTTGTTATAGCTGCTTTCTGCCTTAAACGTTTGGGATTTTATTTGAGTTGTTCTTGGTGGATTTCTTATCCTCTTTTTTTACTGCATTTCTATCTACTGTTCTTCTTTTATCATAAAAGAAAATATATGAAACATTCATTTTTTTTAACTGTTTTATTGGACTGAATATTATAATTTAACATTACTGTGATAGCAAATGAGCAACTGCAAGATCCACTTGGGTTTGCCCCAGCCAGTTCTATAATTGTTTCCAGCCAACTTGTGCACTCAGCATCTTACTGATACAATTTCTCTTTCCCAGGGATAGGAGGGCACAATTGCTTGCTAAATGGAGAGCGAAAGGCGGTGTATTCTTAATTGGCTATGCTGCTTTCCGGAATTTGTCTTTTGGAAAAAACGTGAAAGACCGGGAGACAGCCAGGGAAATTTGCCATGCTTTGCAGGTAAAATTATTGAAAGAGTATATCTTCGCCTTGTTAGATGACATTTCTTATCTTGTGGTTCTGCTGGTTTTTTCTAAATTGTAAAGGCATATCTTTGGGCATTGTTGTCAACTATCTTGATATTAGTTTGGGAGTTTAAGAATATAGGGAACGAAGTGTGCTTGCGAGAAATTCAGTGTGTAGCTTATGCATAATCCTTTCATTTATCGTACGAGCACATAAAGTAGAAAAGCTAATCAAGGACTGATATAGAGCTGATTTCCACATATTAATGACGGCCATAATTGTAATCTATGAATATTCCTGCATGTGTTGTTAGACATATGCTAGTGAATCTGAGGCCTCTCATTTTTATAAATATCCTGGCATGGCAGGGGGTCGGACATGGGTTTATTGTTGACAGTCTTACCTTGCATTTAGGTTGATTTCATAAGTTGGACATGTGATTTCTTAATTGAATGTCAGCTGAGTTGGCAACTCAAACTATTACACCAAGGCAGCTCGAAAGAGTAAATTCTAAAAAAAATGGTTGTATCATTTTTTTCTTGTTTGTTTATCAAAGTAAACCCCTAGATAATGTTAAACACTTTTCTATTAACATTAAAACAACAAAATTTGTTAAGGTATCTTGGTCATATTATATTTTGATTTTCAAAATATCCGTATCGTATCGGACTATGTACCTGGATATCTTATCATACATGGGTACAAAAATTATACATTGTCAATGTCAAGATTGTGCTCTTGCTTACCAAATGGTATAAGGGCTACCTGTAGAGAGGCTGACCAAAACAAAGGCTGTGTAAATAATCATAGAGTGCAGCTGCTGAAACGTTGGCTCTTAGAGGTAGTAGTGCTATGATAGGGAGTAGGGGCTTTGGAATTATGGGGTGCGTTTATACCATTTGATAAGCACCCAAGCAATTCGGGGACTCTCCCTTAAAAACTAGCTGATAAAGGGGAAGAATCAATCCAAGTAGTTAACAGAGTATCCCATACTACTCGATGCAGGATTTAGGCCACTCATACTGTCCACAAGTCCCTATCACAATATTTCATTTTGTATAGAATCAATGGCCTAAAACCATGATAATTTTGTCTGTTTTTTGATAAAGTGTTCGCAAGAGTAAAACATTGATGGAAGCAGCAAATGAATATTCTAGCAATGATACTGGTGAAACATTGTGTTGAGAAAGGGGGGCAAGACCACAATGGGCAAGTTAGCCAGGTCTGAAGTAGATGTGGTGAGAAATAGAGGAAAAATTCACCAGCGTGTTACGGGAAGCCTGCTGGAGATGGGCAACATAGATAGGGTGTGAATACCCCATTGACTTGAAATTTGAAAGTCCTACAGATCTTTCCATTTGGTTTCAATGGGGGATTGGATTTCCAATCAGACATGGAATAGGCAAGTGTATATGGCAACCATGGCGTAGAAACAAGCACAATTAAAAAGGGAGATAGCCACTGGAAACTAACATAGTGTGGAAATAGAGACTTCTCATATTTCGTTGCATATTTTGTTAACTCAGAAGTAGAATATTGTGTGTCATTTGTTATAAGGTTTTATTCTAATCTGCGTCATTTGTTATTGCATTTTATAAGGTTTTTTTACATGTTACTACAGGATGGCCCCGACATTCTTGTGTGTGACGAAGCCCATATCATAAAAAATACTAAAGCTGACGTTACTCATGCCTTGAAACAAGTAAAGTGCCAGAGAAGAATTGCGCTTACAGGATCACCTCTTCAAAACAATCTCATGGAATATTATTGTGTAAGTTTGCATAAAAGTTACAATTTAGGGACCATTATGTTATTGCATATAATCTTTGACTCATCATCGTTTTATCTGAAATAGATGGTTGATTTTGTACGAGAAGGCTTTCTTGGAAGCAGTCATGAGTTTAGGAACCGGTAGGACTTTGTTTACTCTCTCTGTTCTGATTTTTACTTTGGTTTATAATATGTACTTATGAAAATATCGCCCTGTATGTGCAGCTTTCAAAATCCCATAGAGAATGGTCAACACACTAATTCCACTCAGACTGATGTAAAAATTATGAACCAAAGGTCTCACATCCTCTATGAACAATTAAAAGGCTTTGTCCAAAGAATGGACATGAATGTTGTGAAGAAGGACCTACCGCCCAAAACTGTTTTCGTGATAACAGTCAAGCTTTCTCCCCTGCAAAGAAAATTGTACAAGAGATTCCTTGACGTGCATGGGTTCACTAATGTCAGGGAAAATCATGAAAAGTTAAGAAAGAGGAGTTTTTTTGCTGGATATCAGGCATTGGCTCGGGTAAGAATACCTTTGAAAAACTTAGATAATCAATTTTATTGTCGGAGCGAATTCAGTAGATATCATGATTTGATGAGAAAAAAGGCGGTTCCAAGAAGTATGAGCAATTCGATAAGGGGGAGAAGATAGGAGTTAAAGAGTTTTTTTTTCTTAATTTTGTTGAGAGGTAATAAATTAGGGGGAAAATTGTGAATAGTTGTTGATTTGGGTTAAAAATTGAATAAATATTAATATAAATGTAAATGTTTGCATAGGTTAATATTAGGTTTTTATATTGGTCTTAAATCATTCTTAGAAAATCGGTCTTGTAAGGCGAGGGGTGCCACACTTTGTAAATGTTTTTGTGGCTTTATTTCATTTTATTGCTTGACATGGATCTTTCCCTATACTCCCTTCTCACGGCAGTACTATTGGGCTTGATGTGTGCCTAATTTGGCGGGTTACCTAAATGGGTATGCTCTAATACCATATTAGGTTTTTATGTTTGGTCTAACTCATCCTACAAGATCGGTTTGTAAGGTGAGACAGGAGCTTTTTAAATATAAAATGGATAAACAGCCATTTTCTAAAAAATGCTGGTTTATCTGTTACTTCTTTTATTACCAGGGAATTGTGATTTATGGTTCATGAAAACTATCTTTAAGCCGACTAGCTATAACGGTAAACCGAAAGCTAACAAACCGGTTATTACACCAGAGAAATAGGACGGGGTAGATTATCACATGAGGAACCAGTGCTTTCTTTGACAGGTCATTCATAATACTGCTGATTATGGCTTCTGGAGATGAAAATAATTTGAGTTGATTTTAATTTAATACTCTGTCGCATAAGATGCTGAGGGGAAAGTTGTTCTAACTATCATAAAATTATGTATTGATGTTGTGTAACATTTGTTTTCAGAAAAATAGCATTTGTTAATATTAGAGTACAGTGCAACTGTTCACCAAAAAACAAAAAGAGAGTCGCAGCTTTGGTTTAGCATTGTACTTCTCTTAGCTAATATTTTATAGTTTTACACTCATGCCCTTGTCTATTGTATTGTATTGTATTGTATTCGAGAACCTTTGGAATTTGTAATTAACTGAGCTTCCTTCAGTTAGTTCCATTTATTCTGTTACATTAATTGACTAATTGTTGGGATTCTAAATATCTCTAGCTTGATCCAGTTGTATTGCAATAAGTTAATCACTTAAGTGTTCAGTGCAATTCTATTTACTTTCTCTGTTATCAAATTTTAAACATTTGTCAAAATTGCCCAGTGATTTTGTATTAATTATAATATGATTTTTTTTTATAAATGTTTTACCTTTTGAACTAAAAATAAGTGGCAAGTGATTCATTTGATATTGTTGAATCATGGTTGTTTCTTATCTTGTCTTAGTGTATCATGATGATAAAGCAGTTTATGTTCGTAATAGATATGGAACCACCCTGGGATCTTGCAATTAACAAAAGAAGACAAGGATTGTGTAAGACCTGAAGATGCTGTTGAGAATTTCCTTGTTGATGATATCTCAAGTGATGAAAATTCTGATTCTAATGTCGTTGCTGGAGGTAACTATCTGTTTTGGTGTTTTTTAACAATTTTTGGATGTCTGTTTGATTAAATTTTGTCAGCTGGCTGTAAAACATGTGTTACCTTTTCTTTTAATACATAGTTCATTACTATTTTGAGCTTTCTTTATTTTCATGTCATTATTTCTTTATATCTCGAATTTAATTCTGTTAATTTTGACAATTCATTACCTTACAGAGAAATTGAAGTATACAAATGATTTGCTGCAAAGAAAGAAGGATGGTAATGGCTTTTTCATAAAGGTACTCATAGAAACAAGTTAAATTGATCAATGTTATTCTTTAGTTGATTGTTTGAACCTTTCAATTTGATAAAAGATAGTGAAGAGAAGGGATTACAAAAAGAGACTGATGAGAGGTTGTTGTATTATTTGATAACCAACTGACTTTACAATGTGATGTATTTATGTGAAGGAAGTAGTACTTACCGGCTTCAGCAATTATTTAGTAACTATTTACTTGACAATTTTTCAGGGCTGGTGGAAAGATATTCTTCATGAAAAAATTTATAAAGAGCTTGATCAAAGTGGCAAGATGGTTTTGCTAATCGATATACTTACCATGAGTTCTAACGTGGGCGACAAGGTGTTAGTTTTTAGTCAGAGCATACCAACTCTAGACCTCATAGAACTTTATCTCTCAAAGTTACCACGACGTGGCAAACGAGAGAAGCTGTGGAAGAAGGGAAAAGATTGGTATAGGTGGGTTCATATTTTTTTAAATTAGTACAACCTTCTGCTACTCTACTTAATTTTCTATTTTGTTTTTTTTATTTTACTGATTATTATTTTTATTTGTAAATTGTATTTTTTTTGTTGGGAATGTATGCTACTATGCTTTCTTTATTTAATACTTCAATCTGTGGGCATTGTTATTTTATCAGTTTGATGATTAAAGGTCTCTTTCCCTCTGTGAGTTTGCTGCTTAGATTTCCTTAAGTTATTCAGATTAATGTTGTATTGTATTATAAATATGCATGCATTTTATTGCCATCCTTTTAAAAAAAAAATGCAAGTAATAGGATATGATTTGGGATTTTGCTATCCTTGTAAAATTTTATTCCTTCGTCTAATTAGGATTTCTGTAATTTGTATGTTTTTAAATGTTTCATTTATTTCTTCTCAACTACGTTGATTTAATATCAAAATGCACATGCGGTGCTCCAGGCTGGATGGAAGGACAGAGAGCGCAGAAAGGCAGAAGCTTGTTGAGAGATTTAACGAGCCTTCGAATAAAAGGGTAAAATGCACACTAATTTCGACCAGAGCAGGCTCTTTGGGTATTAATCTTCATGCAGCTAATCGTGTTGTTATAGTTGATGGTTCTTGGAATCCAACATATGATCTTCAGGCTATCTATCGAGCTTGGAGGTACGCTCATGTTAACTTTTTCCCTTAGTAATAAATATTTGAAAGAATGATTTTTTAATTGGATGCAATGTTAGAAATTTCTTTGGTGTTGAAAAGGTGATTGATTTCTAGTTGGTGCAAAGCTCATTGTCTTAGAGGAGTTTCCTTTTCAAAATTGTTAAGGGACAGAACAAATTTGCTCAGTTAATTTGTGTTCTTTCATTTGTATGTATATTTCGTTTTATGAGAAGGATATCTTCTCCTATCCTTATGTTTTATCTTAATAGGATTATGCTTTTATCCTAAAGAAAAGAAAAACGAGCAAATAAATTAAAAAAGGCTGTCAAGTTAAGTTCTTGTCTCGTAGTTTATGCTACTGTCATAAACCATCCCGTTTAAAAAATTTAGATTGTAAGAGGAAGATATATGAAAAATGTTTTTATCACATCTCTAGATAGCACAATCCTTATGCAATGTTGTATCTACAGGTAAATAATGTTGTTGAAATCTAGATAACTTTTTATGTTTGCAGGTATGGGCAGAAAAAGCCTGTGTTTGCTTATCGATTGCTGGCTCATGGAACTATGGAAGAGAAAATATATAAGCGCCAGGTAATATAATATGACTGCTTCTATTTATCGTGTTTTAATTGCTTAGTTTCTCTAATGTATGGAATTGGTTTGAATAGGTTACAAAAGAGGGGCTTGCTGCTAGAGTGGTCGATAGACAACAGGTGCATAGGACCATATCTAAAGAAGAAATGCTGCATCTCTTTGAGTTTGGTGATGATGAGAATCCAGAGACTTTGGCTGAACTAAGTAAATATGATGGGCTTACTTGTGAACAAATTAATCCGATTTTGGCTGGGGACTCGCTGAAACATGCTGTACCACATTCAAATGGAAGCAGTTATTCTGATAAGTTAATGGAAAACTTACTCGGCAATCATCATCCCCGGTATGTTCTATAGTTCCAGTTATTTGATATAAGTCTTCTTTCATGATGGTGATGTCTTCTTCAGTTTGAATTTTATGGTATCATGCATGTTACGATCCGCATTCTTTTCCATTTTAACTCTAACTGGTTTAATGGTGAATCAGTGTGTAAAAGTCTGTGGTTTGTGGGAGGAACATAGGGGTTGAATAATCTTTGTATGAGTTAAACTTATAACTTCAACATGGTATCAGAAACGATTTGGGAACTGGTTGGCCTAGATCTAGTAGCTAGATTTCTGCTGTGCTAGTAGCAGTACACATCAATAGAAGATTTGTTTAGTCTAATATATCCTGGAATTTTGTAGTAGAGTCAATAGTCTAACATATGCATGCATTTATTTAGTTTCTTTCAATACACGCATCAGCTGATGTTATTGTGATTCATAATAGGTGGATTGCGAACTATCATTTGCATGAATCCCTGTTACAAGAAAACGAAGAGGAAAAACTATCAAAAGAGGAGCAAGATATGGCTTGGGAGGTGTATCGGAAATCGTTGGAATGGGAAGAAGTTCAGAGAGTACCAGTTGGTGATCCTATGCCTGATCCGAAGCCAGAAGAGTCAAAAGCAGAAGAACCTCAAGAACCAGATAGTCCGCCCATTTCAATGAAGCTGAGAAATCGTTTCACAAAGCGGCAATGCACCAACCTTGCGCATATGCTGACACTTAGAAGCCAGAGAATAAAAGTTGGGCGCTATACAGTCTGCGGGGAATGTGGCCGGGCAATAAGATGGGAAGACTTGAAGAAGCACTGAAGTAGGAATGTTGTAACATGAAGGATGGATGACATAATCTGAATGTTCATATATAACCTACTTTCTCTTTTGTTGTAAATTGATTAGGTCGATGTTGATATTCTTTTTTTGGTGAAATAGAAATGTTTGTCATTTTTGGTCACATAAGTGACGTCGGTGAATTTCAAACAATACATGAATGACATTGGAAATTACAAATAGTAAACAAAAATGTTCATGAAAAGGTTGATCATATTACTTTTGGAGAAAGTTATTTTTTTTTTTTTGGTTTTTGCCACCAGTATTCGACTCATTGTGACGACTAATTTGGTTCGGGTGAGTTTCTGACATCAAGTATTTTAAGTCTCTTTTCAAGCGCAATTGTTGGGATTGAATCGTGGTCTTTTCTACCAAATTTAGTATCAATAACCTCTCAACCAACTAAATGATTAGAATACTATTGGTGCGTTTGTTTGAGCTTTTAAAAAAATGATTTTGTTTTGAAAAAAAATTGGAGATTTTTTTTTAAAAAATTGAAGGTATTTTTTTAAAAAATTGAAGGTATTTTTTGTTTGTTTACTATAAAAAAAAAATCAATTTTATAAAATAAAAAACTTCTACACTTAGGTTTCTTAGTTTTAAAAAAAATAAATTCTTGAAAAGTTATTAGAAATGACTTTTCATTTTGGAGTTAAGAATAATTTTTTTTACAAAATGATTTTTAAAAAAATTTATAACAAACACTCTCAAAATGATAAAATGAATTTTTTAAAGGAAAAAGAATAGATTGGCATGTAAAATTTGTAAGTAAGGATGGATGAAAAAAAAAGCTTCCAAGCAAACATGCAAGTAAATTATGTGATAGAACAATAACAACAACATTGAATCAGGCACATTCATATTCCAATACAAGCAATACTCATGACAACTTTCATGTCTCCTACCAACCACCAGCAACAATATTATCTTACACTGAGACCACAAGTGTGTTTACAAAACTATATCCCTACGTTGTATATGTTCTATTCTTTTTCCGTAATTATACATATTTTTTTCAAGAAACTTAAACATCAGAGTTATATATATTGATTTTCAAGCGAACGAAGAATGCAGCAAGCAGCTACTATCTGAGGCACACCTACTATACAGTTAATACACGACGGCGATCTCTTGGTCACTTCAACCATGAGTGACACAAAATCTCACATTCACGCAGTCAGCATATCAAAGGCGATTGGATCAAAGATTAGACATACCAAATTTCAACTTCGGAATTTGAGTCTTAAACAAACCAATACGTGGTTGCTTTCTGCACCGTTTGATCTTAGATTCAGAGACTACCAGTGTGCTGACTGCATGAATTCCTCAATTTATGCCTTTAGAAAATCCAAATCCAATTCCAAAAACAAACCGTTAATAGAACAGAAAATTTGAACTCCTTTGCATAATAGCATATGGTTAGAGCATAATGCAGGACTAGCAATATTCATCTCCTAGCCAATTGTCCTTCTCCTTTGGACCAGTTGGCCCCTCCTCACCATAAAGCTCAGTTGGAAATAATTCAAATAGATTCTCCACAGAAAACCTAACAAATATAGGAAGCACGTCTATTATCTTCTCTATTTCGGAACGCGAATCATATACAATGGTAGGACCCCACTCTCTCATATACTGCAACCAACATGGCTCTGTAATGACTCCATCACCAAGATACTCGGCTGCAACAATCTTATATCTAACGCTCGAATCCACAATAAATTTACTTTTAGCAGCATCATTGCGAACTCCTATTCCAAGTTTGGATGATCCCTGAAGGTAAGTCCCCGGATGAGGGTAGCTAGCATGACCATGTCTTGACGAATAAACAATTGGTTTATTATCCTTAATAAACTCCAAATCGAATGCATTTACCCATTTACCTCCACTGTGCTCCGAGAAAAAAACCGACCAAAGCTCTCCGGTGAAGTTGCTTATGCGAAGGGTGAAGTGCTCCCAGTCGCCAACATGTTCCCCTATCTTACTCATCTCAATGTTCATCAATGACACTTTGAGTGTTGCAGGTCCATTGAAGGGACAAAAAACCCACATTGCAATATCAGTAAAGGCTCCACCCAATGCTGGTTTTACATGAACATAGAGTTCTGCACTCTCTATGTTTCCCTTTTTTAGGTTATTTCTTGCATCTTCATCAGTAGGTAAATCAATCCAAAACTCACCATCGTTCCATCCTCCAGCAGGTAAATTAGAGCCATAATAATCTATAGCTTTACCCTTCGCACTACCTGCAGCATACAAAAGTGCTCCGTTCTTGAAAAACCACGGCACCGATGATGGCAGGTACGTCTCATCGGGATGAAAATATATTGTTGGCCCGTAATGCTCAATAAGTGCGTGAATCTGATTAAGATTTGGCATTGCATGCAACGAGGAATTGAGATTCTTCAAACACGCAACATCCACCACTTGTTCAGTATCAAAGTAGGTGCCACAGAAGAATGTCCCGGCAGATACACCTCTAGCTAGCATACCTCTATCGCAAGGTTCTGTCATCCAAACTTGGAAAGAATTTTTCTTTGACTTTATTGTTACTAATAAATCAGATGTCTCACAAATTTCTGTTAGATCTGTTCGTACGCATCTAACTTCTTCAACTTTAGGTTCATCTGGATTGGTTGTAACTACTATGCCGATCGCTTTATAACCCTTTGGAGGATTTGGCAACCAAAAGTAAACACATTCATCACGTGAATCCATACTCCATATTAACGAGTAGCTAAGTGGCTTTTCTAACGCCGGCGATTCTGACTCGGAACCATGAGCACAATCAGCTTTAGATTGAGAACTAGTTTCCCGAGCGACAAGTACGTGTCCTCTCAATAGATGATCATTGGACTGACAATAGTAACCGAGACAAGAAAACCCATCTGGAATCTCCAAGGGTTTATAAAATGTAAAACCTAGTGATTTTCCATTAAAATTTGTGCATCTCCAAATTATCTCAAACTTGTCTACTTTTGCAACTTCTATTTTCCCAAGATTCATTCTTTCGCTGCCGAAACCGCCACCTGAGTAAATCACTCACAAGCTTAGCATATGAATTAGATAATTAAAACCACAACACAAACATTTGATATCATAGCAATACGATCCTTATAAAAGATTGTCACAGTCAAATATGCAACAAAGATGATTAATTAAGATCTAAGCTTGGAAATTAACTAAAATAATAACCATATACATACAGTAATAGTGTAAAAGAAACCATATTTTCCAAAATTAACCACAATATGATAGATTCAATAATCTATCTATATATTTTACACAAATTTTCCATCTTGTGATCACCCCACCTGAAAATGGGATACATGTTGAAAAGTAGTTTGACTTGATCATGAAAATTACAGTTAAAATTAAATTTCCAGTTATAATAAAAAAAAACAAAAAAAAAAGATGTTGTTGCATTAATTAGAAACAAGAAAAGAATCCAAAAAAGGAATATTTTTGAGTAAACAGAAACACATATATATATATATATACCTTGTGGCCATTGTCCAAGAGGTGAAGGAAGAGAAAAAGGAAGTGAATCAGAGACAATGAATTCAGGAACAACATCCCAACAAAAACATTCACAACTAAACATCTTTCCTTAACAACCCACAAACAAAAGAGAGAAAAGTGTTCAACTTTCTTTTCCAACTCTGTTTTTGAGCTTCAACTTGAAAATTATTTGTTACTTTATTCGGATTTATTGAGGTTGCTTTACCTTGTTTTTTTGGTGTACTTTGTTTTGTTCCGGGTTTTCCATTCTTCCATGTTTTTTTTTTTGTTTTGTTTTTGACAATCTCTTCTATTTTATTTTATTTTATTTTATTTTTATCTTTTTGGTGATTTATTTTTTTTGCCTCTGGTTGTTGTGTCAATTTACATTTTACACACACACAAAACTTGAACAAACTTATTTATTTTTTAATATAATAAACAGTATATTAAAAAAACTATTTTTTTTGTAACAATTTTTTTTTAATATTTAATTACAAAATTTTCTTTACAAAAAAAAAAGTATTTATTTTTTAATGTAGTACTAATAGGAGAAGGTAAATATAATTTTTTTGTAATTTTTTTTTAACTTTAAGATTTCTTCTAAGATTGAATATAATATGTATATCAAATATGAAATAAAGTGTTTAATTAGATTGAAAAATATAGATTTTTGGTACATTTTCTGCGGCTTATATTACTTGAATTATCTTATATAAATGATAAAAAATGTAGATTAAACAACATATAAATAAGATATAAATAAGATGATTCATAAATTTAAGGTTTTGAGATTTTTGCTAAAGAAATGGTGCTCAAATTCACTTGTGTTATTGATTTTATAGTAGATTTATCCAATTCAATTTGACGACCTCTCCTCAAGCCGATAATTTATCATTTCACCTCCAATAGTCTTTTTTCCCCCCAACACTCTCTCTCATACAATTTTTTTTTTTACTTTCATACAAAAATCATTTTGGAGAGGGAGGGAGAGAGTATTAAGGAGTGGAATGAAAAATTATCCTTCAAACCTCACCTTAAATTTGTTTCATAAAAAAAAGGATAAGTATAATATTGTTCACATTTTTCTAACCTTATAGCTTAAATAAGTAACTAACTTGTGACCTTACCTAAAAATATCATCTAGTTACTGATTTTGACTATTTGAAGAAAAAAAATATCAAGTTGCAAAAAAAAACTACATTAATAAGAAAAAAAAAAGAGAAATTGAGAATAATTAAGGTGAAGGTGTGCTTGTGCAATTTTGCCTATTTTTTAATTATACAAACAAAACCCAAAAAAAAAAGAAAAAAGAAACAAGCAACTTCAATAAATAAACAAATAAATAAGATAAAAATACATTATGGTCTAACAACATAGCGTAGAGTACTGGGTTAGCATATGGTGGTGGTTGGTACTCTTCATCTCTTGGATTATTGATTGACTAATTTGTTGTTGTTGATTAAGACATATCTATATAGTTTCCTTAGATTAGGTACAAATTAAATTAATTGCTTCCTACGCATAGCCATATATATCTTAGCCCAATTTAATCTTTCTTGTACTCTTAGACCAAATGATACAAAACAAAGTTTATTTCTTGTAGCCATGACTTTTGTTACATGTTTGGTTGCATTTATAGTCTATTTCCATTCTTATGGTGATATATTCATAATTTATCTATGTTTGATATATCTGTTTCAAAAAAAAAATCTATGTTTGATATATTTGAATTGTTTAAAAATTATTGAGAATATATACTTCATGTTAAATTTAAGTAATTTGACTAGCAAAATTAATTAAGTATAGTGGAATGAGACATGAGTTACTCTCTCACATTTATAAACACATCCCAAACTATCTCTTAAATACAGTGATGCACTGGTACTCCATTTTAGGGAGAGTACCAGTACTGGGTACGTACCGGATATCAGTAAGCATTCGGTATTAATGGGTACGCACCAACGTCGTAGTTTTCATATTTTTTTAGAAATATTTTGTCAAAAAAATATTCTTTTATTTGGTCTAAAACTACAAGAAAACTGTAAAAAGTGTAAGAATTATAATGAAGGAGCAACAAGAATGTGAGATATTAGTAGAGATGAATTGAATCTATTTGATGGAGCCGATATTCTTGAAGTTATTAATCTTTTTTCTTGATGAACGTGAATTAGAGGCCGCTCTTTTAAATGATGATAAAAAGGGAAATATTGAGATTCAGTTTTGAATCGATGAATAATGACATTTTTTAATATTTTTTTTGTTATTGCTTATAATTTGACTCTTTTTGAGCAAATTGTTTTTTAATTTGATATGATTGTTTTGATGTTTTTGAACAATTTTAATTACTTTTAAAGTGTGTTGTTTTTTATGTTTAATTATGTGTTTTATTTTGATAGTATATTTTTATTATTTTATTCATATAATTATAAATAAAAAAAATTATACCAACATACCCGTACCCTAATTTTTTTAAAAATGTCGTACCCCGTACTCCTACCCGTATCGGGTACCGGTACTGTACCCGTACCATGACAACCCTGCTTATATATATATTTTTTTTGACAGCAAATGTCATATATATATATATATATTATTCATCGTGAGACACTTAATATTTGGAAGCAAATGTTATATGTATGAAGTTTTCATTATCGTATACTCAGCACTTATAAATTTATGTCGGAAATTATTGAAAACACTCTCTTCACTGTTGTTGTACAAAAGTTAAAGATTGAATCTTTAACTAATAATAATTGTTTTTTACTCAACAAAAAAACATAAAATAATTTAATCACCGGTATACTCTAAATACTTACTTAAAATGTCAATGTTTTTTTTACCGCTTATTTCAATTCATTTGACTATATTGGAATCGAATATTAAGAAATGGATATTCTGCATATTGTGTCTGTCATTTTCAAATAAAAAAAATTGGATGCGGTATGACATAAGTCATTTTGCTTTTTTGGGCCCTTGACAGCTTGACATGCATGAGAAAAATATTTCCTGTAAGACGTTGCTTCTTTGCTTTTGTGGCTATGGGTTCCCCACCTAAACCTTTGAGTTTTTTTTCTTTCTTTTTCCCTTTTCTTTGACTCAAACATTTGTGTTGATACAAATAATCATGTGTATATTTTATAATATTCACGTGTGGTGTGCAAAATATTGACAACAAAAATAATGTGTTAAAAGAAAATTTTGGTTGAATGAAAAATGAAGAGGACGAAATTGTTTTGGTGGATGAGACACAAGTTATGGTGCATAAGTCATATATTTATGTACTGTGCATAAATACTCAAAATTATTTAATATGTTCAATATTGTTTTAGTGCATCTTCAAATTTTTATGGAGTATATTATAAATTTAAAAGGTATACTAAACAATCTAAAAATGCGTTAAACAATTTTTATTATTTATACACGATGTTTCATTCACATAATCACTCCTGATGGATGAATGGATGGATATATTAATCATCAATGGTTGGAAGGAAATTATAAACACGTTTTTGCAAATCAAAGCCGGCTGCCGCCCCCAATATAATGGACTTTGAAATGTCAAATTCCACGTGAAAGACACAAATGTGAGCCATTAAAATATCATCTTTATATTATATTTGATTAAATAAGAAAATGGTACAAGTAATCCTTTCCACTTGTATATAATAATATAAATCAACAAGAGAAAAGTGTATCTTTATTAAAGTATTTTTATCTTGTATGTTTACACATTTCTATCATAAATGTGAGTTTTATCAAACAATGTATAAAATAGTATTATGTTTTGAAAATATTTACTGAGATAAACTAAACAATGTTGTAGTAATATATACACTAACATTTGTTTTTTGTATAGTATTAATAAAATATTTGGTTCAAAAATAAAAATACATGGTCAAATTAAGTATCTCCTATTTCCATACTTTATTAGGTATTAAAAACCCTAACAAAACTCTGGTGCTAATCCTAACAATATATATGCAATCATGAATAACTCTACAATATTAAGTATGTTTTCTTCAAAAAAAAGTATTAAGTATGTTAAATAATAGTATACATAGTCAATTTATGACACTTAAAAACTGAGGAAATATTAATAACTCTATATTTCAATATTTTAGTATTATAACTCTGTGAAATCTGCATAAAGAGAAAAAAGAGAAAAAACATTACACTTTATGCTTGTTAGCTATTATTTATGTACCTAAATATATAAGCCAATTTGATAAAATATATGTAGTCAACTATAGGAGCCTTTAGTTCTGTTTTCTTCATTAATATTTGGTGCTGTTAATTTGTTCTACCATCATACTCTTTAGTGCACCAACTTGAAATTATGACCAAACGATAATTGGTTCAGTGGTGATTAACGTTGAATTTAGTAGAAAAAAATATAATTCGATCTCTGTAACTGCATTTTGGAAGGGTTTTGAGTCACTTGATCCTAAAACTCACTCCGAATTTTGGACCACTAAAACCCACTTACTCTAGAGAGGGTGAAAACCAAAAACAAAAACTTCAAATCATGGAGAGGTTATAAAATTCATTGGTGTTGGCCAATCAATATGCAGGGTATTTTTTTCCTTATATGCAAACATCCACTATCCTATGTTAACTTTATTGCATGTAATTTAAACTTACATAGACTTGCCTTGTTCTAGTACTTTATCAATGAAGATCTTTTAATTCTTCATTGATAAATTTAAAAAATTTACTACCCTTTTCAACCAATGATTGAAATTTCAACTTCATTTAGTTCTTCCAAATATATTAAAAATCTACATTTGATGAAATTGATTCAAATTTTCATTTTTTTTCTAAAGCATTAAAGTTCATGTTAGATAAAAGTCTTCAATGTAAATGTAAATGTACATTATCTCATCCTGAGGCCTCAACAAATCATAAACTAGTTGAGAAAGAAAGGGTAAAACAAATGAAACATAGGAGAAGAGAATCAACATCCCCTAATGAATCATATTTCTACTTCTAATCGAAACTATATATGAATCAAACGTAAGAGGATTCATAAGTAAGTTCAGATGCATTATCAAGACGAGTCTTGCCACCTTCAGACCTCTTCTTCCGGTTACCCCCGCCGCAAGTAATCGAAATTTCACACCCTAATGCTGTTCCAAAGCAAGAAAACAAACCATTACCTTGTCTTCCATTCTTGCCTTTTCCTTTCCCCGTTTGTTTCCCCATTTTGTCGTTACCATTATGATTCTTCCCCATATGGTCATACGTCGTTGGCAACTCCATTGTTCTCCACCTATCCATCTTTGTGTTCAACATCTCCCCGCCGTGCTCCTTCCCCGGAGGCCATTTCTCAATTATCAAATTAGAATTCCCTGCATTTCGTGGCATATGCATTGGCCTCGGATACAATCCTTTCGCTATTGCAGCTGCCACGACAGATGCTGAAGGTCCAACATCCGAACAAAGCGATCCATTCGCGTTCACTATCACACCTTTCTTCCCAGTCGGAACACTGATTTCAGAATCATTTTCACCACAATAACTACCTCTTCCACTAGGATCATAAGTATAATCATTAATCGTCGAATCATTTTTCTCGCTCTGCGATCGTTGAAGTGTCATCAAAGGTTTCGAATCATTATGACAATTTTCATTCTTATTTTGTTTTTTAGGGTTCCTTATATCATAATACTCAACCTCCGAAGAGCTAAGCTCCGAATACATCGGCATACTTCTCATCGTAACATCAACAAGATTAACGCCGATACTCAAAATCCCTTGAGGACGACCGGAAGGACGACGAACCTGCAATGCAACTAATCGAATCTTCGATTTGCGATTACTCGTACGAGGCAACAAATTATTGATATTAACCGCGACGGTTCCAATGAGAACATCGCGGAGCCAAGCTGAAGCGTAGATTTCGATCATGATAATGGAATCTTCGGATTGGAGAAAATCATCTTCGACACGGAAAACAAATTTCTCATTCCATGTAGGGTTGTTATGACCATGAGGATCAGTTTGTGTGGTTAATTTGCGTTCTGGATTAACCCATGCAACTGCATAGGCTTTGATTGATTTGGAAACTTGTGCAAGATCTTGTGCTGATATGACATTGATTTCTAGGAGTTGAAATAAGGGTCCTAGCATAGACATTGTTGGTGGCGGTAGCGGCGGCGACGGCGAAAGAAATGATGATGATGATGATGATGATGGTGATTTTTTTTTATGGCGGGGGAGCTAGGCGGTGATGCTCGCCCACCACACCTTGATAGATGAAAATAATGTTTCTAACTGTCTATGCGTTAACAGCAAGATGATTTGGCTTTAATGGAAAGCTAAAAATGGCATAATTTTATTTTTGGATTTTGTTTGGTTTGTGTGAGAGATTGATTGGATAAAGGAGATAGTGGTGGTTGTTTAAGACAACTAATTTTTTATTTTTGGTGGGAAGAGTTATGAACAAATTGATCATTTCATTTGAAAGACGGTTGAGTTAAAAAAAATGATGAGAAACTTTTGCATGGACACAGACTCAACAATTGGATTTGGGCACATCAAATTAAAACATGACACTTCATGTTTAACTTAAAAGAAAGTGAAAAAAAGAAGATAAAATTGATTAGATATGACACCTCATTTTTTATTAAATGTATATGGTGTTAAATTCTTAATAGATATGTATGTGAATTCAGCTCAGTTGATATAGTCAAACACTCCACTTATCTTAGAAAATCCTTAAAGTTCTAGCTATTAGATTACTTGTCTTAAAAAAATTATTGTTTGATGTGCTCAAATTTTCAAATGTTGGATTTGTGTCCAAATAAGAGTTTAAAAGACAAGTTATAAGCTATTAACTAAATAAAACCTTATCTAAATAAGTCATAAGTTAATAAAAAATAAGCTATACAAGTTCATCAAAAAAAAGGTTAGGAAACAATTTTTTTAGATTAAACTTGTAAAGTATAAGTCATAGTTTTTTTTTCTCAACTACTCACAAATTGTTAGTAATTTGAATTTTATAAACAAAACGTTCTATTGAAATCTAGCTATATCAAATATGAACAATATGGTGTGACTTGGAATAAGACAAAGGTATTCAAATATCTCATTCGGTAGATATGATTAGGAAAGAAAAATCAAACCAAAATCCAACTCCTCATAGCCACTATCACCACAATTCCAAATTAAAGTAGTAAGAATTATCATAAAATAATCAATGTTAGTTCCTTAAACCAAATCAATGTCTTAAAATTAAACCACCAAATTAACATTAAACCAATAAAGCATCTCCAAAATGAATTCTTCTCATTCAATTTCCTTCACAATTTTCTTCATCACTTTCACTTTCTTACTCTTCATAACTTCCAATTCCAAACAAGTTTCCAATTTCAACACATTAGTATACAAAACATGTTCAAGACAAACCTTCAACCATCAATCATATTCTCAATCACTCAACTCCTTATTCCAACAACTCATAGCACAATCCTCACATTACAAATTCTTCAAAACCAACGAAGCTATCGACGATCACACCTTCATCTCCGGCTTTTTCCAATGCAGAAACGACATAAACATCGAAGATTGTTTCACATGTGTAACATCTTTACTTCCTCATACATCAAACAACTTGTGCAGCGATTCCTCATCAGCGCGATTACACCTTCAAGGTTGCTACGTTCACTATCAAACCGAACAGTTTCAAGAAAAAACTATTCATGAATCAAAAAACAATGTTCTATTTCACAAGATTTGTGGAGTACATGTTGTTGAGTATTATGATGAGTTTATAGAGTTGATGGAAGAAGCATTTATGATACTGGAAAATGGGATTGTAAATAGTGATGGGTTTTATGCAGTGAATTATAAAAAGGTGAAATTGATGGCACAATGTGAAAGTGGTTTGAGAAGTTGTGAATGTAGTGAATGTGTTGGTGATGCAGTTATGGTTGCTAAGGAAGAATGTGGCGGTTCAACTTCTGTAGAAGTATATTTTGATAAGTGTTTTATAAGCTATACATACATGCCCAAATCAAGTAATGACGATGATTATGAAAATTCTGTTCCAGGTAATTTATTTGTTAAATTTAATTATGAACCATAGTTCTTAAATTGCAAATGCTATGATAGATATGTATCATCTATCTGAATTTGAGTGTGTTTGATATGCAAAAGGTAAAAATTAAATAGAACAATACATGTTGATGTCACAGAAGCACATGTCAAATTTTTAATGTATTGAATAATTTGTTGTTTCATAGGATGTTTAATGGAAAAAATAATATTTTTGTATTTTAAACAAGTTATACATGGATAAAAAGTTGTGACGATGTTTAGAATTTCAGTTTTTGTCATGTTTTTTGCTCGTAATTTGTATTGTCTCAGAAACAATTTTAAAATCAAACATGCAAACACACACCCCATGTAAGTGTATTTTGTGATCTATTCCAAACTTTATGGTAGAGTAGAGTTTATTGGCAGATCAACTAATCTTAATAGTCAGTTAAATTGAACATGTTTTTATCATGAGAGACAATCTTTAGTTTA
Organism: Trifolium dubium; assembly: GCA_951804385.1. Taxonomy (NCBI): domain Eukaryota; kingdom Viridiplantae; phylum Streptophyta; class Magnoliopsida; order Fabales; family Fabaceae; genus Trifolium; species Trifolium dubium. The sequence continues at coordinate 25,278,170 of OX638074.1, read as the reverse complement.
TAAATGCAACCTAAATTTTAAGATTCAACATTTTTATGGAACTCAAAAACCAACATTTTTGGCTCAAAAATCAAACATAGTGCAAACACACTCCATGTAGGCGTATTTTGCGATCTATTCCAAACTTTATGTCATGAATGGATCATGCACCACGCCCTTCTTATGCATGCTTATTGAGGTAGACCGTGCACCACACCGACCGTATAGAAATACGGTGTGGGTGTGTGCACGTATAATTTGCGTTTAACTTTTGTCGATATTTGAATACAAATTGGATCATACATTATTAGTTCACGGTGTTCAAACTGATTTTGTAAGGATTGAGTTAGGGTGATCAAATTGTAAGAATTAAGTTATGAGTCCTACTTACATATTTAACTAGAGTTGCTTCACTCCATAAAAATAATATTATCCTTGGTTTATATAACTCAACTTCATATTAATTTTGTATGAAATTCGTGAATACAGGGGCAAGTAGCAACAGCAACACCCAAAAGTTGATAGCAATAATTGTTGGAGGGGCTGCAGCACTGGTTTTGGGTCTTATATTTGTATCCCTACTTAACTCTCGGCTTAGAGAAAGTGACTACGAGTAGATTGGTTTGGGTGTTATTAGTAATTAATTAACTATTGATTAATTAAATGATTTTGTTTGTACTATCTGATCTATTAATAAAATATGAATATGATCTTTAACCCTATGGAGTTGGACCTTTTTTTTTGTTACAAATATTTCTAAACTTGATTCTAAAATTTTAAAATGTGTAGCCCATTTTTTTATACGTTAACAAAATGACAAGTTATTATAAATTCATACACATAAAGTGGAAGACCGAAGTTTATATCTTGATTATGATCATGGTTGTCAAACTCGCGAGTAAACTTGCGAACTTGTACGTGTTTACGAGTCTAGGAAGACAAAGTGAGTAGACTCGCGCATAGAATCAATTTTTGATAGACTCGGGTAGACTCAAGTAGACTCGCGAGTCTATGGCGAGGTTATATGTTTTTGAAAAAACAATTTTTTTACATTTGTGGATTATTTAAAAAAAATTTTGAAAATGGCCCAAAATCCAAAAATAAAATAAAATGAAAATCATGTTCTTTTAAAAGAAAAACTCTATTATTTGCGTGTTACGTTTAGAATTAGAAACATCAATACCTTAGTCATAGTCTCTTCATTCTACACCAACGACTAGTGACAACAACATAAGGGTCTCTCCTCCTTCATTGATGTTCTTCTTCCCTTCATCGACTGCGTAATTGTCCACCAGCCTTGTTTGAAGTCATTAGTATATTTATCTTTTTTTTTTTTTTTTGCTTTATCTAGGTCAATTAATTAAGAAGGAATTAGTAGTTTATATGTTCTTATATACCTAGTGTGTGTCAAATATGTGTTATTTTTAGGTTTTTGATAGTCATTTTCAGTTTTTCATAGACTCGTATGAGTTTGTGAATTTACGAGTCAAGTCTGATGACTCTTTTCGAGTTTGAGTAGACTCGCAAGTCTGATAACCTTAATCATGAGTGTTCAGCCTAACTATTTAATATTTTCTATCAATTAACTAAAACTTGTGAAGAGAGATTATTCTTATGTGTTGTTAGTGTGTAAGACAATATCTAGAGATCACCAGACCGCGTGCCTGTTGAAGAATGAGCCGGCGACTCATAGGCAGTGGCTTGGTTAAGGAAAACCACCGGAGCCGTAGCGAAAATGAGTCTTCATAGGGCTATTGTCACTGCTTATGGACCCGAACCTGGGTGATCTATCCATGACTAGGATGAAGCTTAGGTGAAACTAAGTGGAGGTCCGAACCGACTGATGTTGAAAAATCAGCGGATGAGTTGTGGTTAGCAGTGAATATATCATCTAACATATTAGAAAACTTTTAGAACATAAATTGTAATGATTTTTTTGAACAACATAAATGGTATTGATTGATCAGTAGAATAGAAAAATACAAAAAAAACCTATACATCTGATCGATTCGATTGCATTTACAAAAAAAATATCTTGCTTCATTTGTAGAATGATACTCTATGGCTACACTATTGAGTTAAACTTCATCCAATATTTACCATGTATTATTTTATTGCATCAGCCATGCATCATTATAGTCGGAATTACAGAATTCTATTCACCACATGAACTTGAAGAAAAAAAAGCATTAGTCTTATATACTTTATAATTTCAATACATTCGTTGATCAATCTCATTGAACTTTTATTCTTTAACTTTCTTTTGTCATTTAAAAATAATGATGCAATTAAAATATAACTATTTTTTTGACAATAATTAAAATATAATTATTTGAAAATAGTGAAAATAGATTATTTTTATGAAAAATGATAATTAAATTATTATTTAATGGTGCTAAAAAGATTGAGTTATTTTTATGAAAAAGAACACAATGATTCATGATATAAACATTTAATTTTTTTTTTGGGTACATTATAAACATTTAATTTAATATGTGCTTAAAAAATAACATTTAATTTAATACAAAAGGAACAAAATGACTTGGATAATCTAGCCAATCCAATAGTGCCTTAAACCATGAAGTCAAATACGTGATACGATACCAATACAAATTTTTTTCAAAATTTTTATTACGATACAGTTGGGATACATTATTTAAAAATAAAATTTTAAAATTAAATATATAAATAAAACTAAAATCCATAGTACTATCCAAAAAGACATCCTTAGTTCTTTCCCAAAAAAAATACAATCAATATTCACAAAAAAAGACATAGTTGGTTATTCATAAAGAATATTACACTCTCACATTCACTACTTAAGAGAAAACACAGATAGATATCATTCATCTCTCATTTGTTTCCATCATCAAAGAACTTTAATTGTCTGATACTTCTTCGATACGCTATTGGAGAAGTATCCAACACGTATCAATCATTTTTTTAAAATAAAATAAAAATTAATTTTCGATACTTCTCTAATACGCATATCAAGAGTATCAAACGCGTATTAGTATCTAATACGTATCAAACATGATACTTCACCATTTTTAAAGCATCAAGACTTTGTAAATCTTAAATGGTTCAAGATTGAGTTTTGGCCAAACCCAAATCAATCCCACCACATGGCACATGTTACCTGATCCAATAGTTAATAAGAATTTATTTTTTTTATCTATTTTACATCTAATAACACAAACCAGACCCATAACCAATAAACATTAATTAATTTAATGATAATTGACAATAAATTTAATAAACCCAAAAATGTGGTTGAGCAGCATAGAACTCATCCTCCTTTAACCAAAGGTCGAGGGTTCGATCCTCACTTGGATATGGAGCAGCTTTAAATCCTTGGGTCAGCTATCCCATCCTTCGAGAATCTAGCGAGTGATTAATCACTGCGTTCGGCGGTGGATATCCCAGTTTCAACAAAAAAAAAGACATTAAATTTAATAGAAAAGATTGTGGTCTAATCCGCACAACTGTGTTTGAAAGAAGTCTAAAGCTATTTTATATCAGAGCCCACCCAAATTCTGGACTAATAGCGCCCCATCTCTTTCTCTCAAGGATGAAATAAAAAAATAGAAAAAAAAATTGGACCCATACAGACAAGCGACTCTAGAACTTCTCTTCTTCTTCTTCTTCTTTCCAAATTCTACACTCCATTTTAGTAGCTTCCGTGTTATTCAACGAGGGAAGTTTCACCGCTACTCTTCAATGTATGTATGCTATGTGAATCGATTTTCACACTCTATTTATTACTACTTTCTATATTTGTTTCTGTTTCTACCTTCACGATAACAACAACAAATGCTTGCATGTAGGGTTTTGTTTTGAAGTTTAATTTCAAATTATTATTTAATAAATTAATCAATTCTTCACATTTTCTTGGTAAATTTACCTGCATTTTAGTAGCTTCCGTGTTATTCGAGGGAAGCTCCATTTTCTCTCAACAGAAAACCCACATTTTATTACTTTCTATTTTCATTTCTGTTTCTACCTTGACGAAATGCTTAAATGGAGGGTTTTGTTTTGGGGCATGTTTGGATTGACTTATTTGAATTTATCTACTGACTTAAGCACTTGTAAGATTCGTTGGAATGACTTTTTTGAACTTATATATATAATGACATAAACACTTGTGAGACTATTTGGGTATGTTATTTGAAACATTTTTTTTTTCCCGAAGACTTGGTATCTAAGACACCATTCTCACCGTCCACTAGCGGGGAAACAAATTGTGACATGTTATGCTTCTGTGTCCTAATCTTAAAGTTGCCAAATTTGTGATTTTTTAGTTCATGATGAGTGCGCTAGTAACACACTCTCTAACACACATTCCTACGCATTTTTTTCTATTAGTTATTGTGTATTATTCACACGTGTCCTATCGAATTTAAATGGGATCCACTATATATCGTGGGATCCATATAAATTTCAGCAAATAGAAGTGTGTTATAGAGAGTGTAACATCAATGATTCCTTTAATTTTTGCAACGGATTTTAAAAAATATTGTCCGAAAAGTGAGATACTCTGATGTCTTGTTCCCCATAGCTAGATTATATTCATCAACTTAAAGTTTTCTACGGCTGCTGCCTAAGAAAAGCATATGTTGTTGTGCACTTATTTTGAAGTTTCCTGATATTTATGCTGCTTTGTGAATTTCTCATTGATTTTCAATAGGATCGTCTGGTGGTGATTTTCAATAGGATCGCCTGGTGCTTCAGATTGAAATCTTGCTATCAAGTCTCTCTCAGAGGTGTATCATAATACACACAAGATAGAAGATATGCCAACATGCAATAATAACACCAAAACCAGTAAGGGTAATATTGATATTGCTTCTTCACCCTTGGGAGAAGTTAAAGCTCTTGCTGAGGATAAAAAGAAATCCTATCAATATGTTGATGATATAACAAAAGGTTCAGAAAATGTTAAAATATCATTATTAGATGAAACTGAAAGTGGGGATTTTCCAAAATTTAATTACATTCCATGTAATATAATGTATCAAAGTGCTAATATAAATATATTATTTGCTCGGATTGTGGATGAAGATTGCTGTGCTGATTGTTCAGGCGATTGCCTTTCGTTATCATATCCTTGTGCATGCTCTCGAGATACCGGTGGAGAGTTTGCTTACTCTTCACAAGGTCTGTTGAAAGAAAAGTTTTTAACAGATTGCATGTCTATGCAAATGGATCCCCAAGATCATCATTATGTGTACTGTAAAGAGTGCCCAATTGAGAGGTCTAAGAATGAGACCAAACCTGAACCATGCAAGGGACATCTGGTTAGGAAGTTTATAAAGGAGTGCTGGAGGAAATGTGGATGTGACATGAAGTGTGGAAATCGGGTAGTGCAACGAGGTATAAGCCGTAAATTGCAGGTAAACTCTTCTTTGAATAACTTGCAAATTTGAAGGGAAATTCGTTTATTTTTCGGATTTAATATTTTGTTACGAGTGGTAGATGAAGGCAAATGAGACTTGCAATATCTTTAGTGAATGATTTTAGTCTTTGATCCACTATTTCCTTAAAACTATTCTCTGAATCCTTTTGCAACTTATTTTTTGAAAAAATTATTAACTTTTGTTGGTTCTATATTGTTACTTTGGTTCTATTAGTGTCTGAACTGTCAGTTCATCCACCTTGCTTAAATTGCCAACATACTATTTGATAAATTGTGAAAAATGTTTTTGTTTTCACTTACGTTCTATTAATAGACGCCCTTATTGTTGCTAAACTTGTTGTCTTTGATCTATGATTGGCACATTGTTATCTTTTAATTCTTTAGGTGTTCTTGGCTGAAGAAGGAAAGGGGTGGGGTGTTAGAGCACTAGAAGATTTGCCCAAAGGATCCTTTGTATGTGAATACGCTGGGGAAATTTTGACAAATACAGAATCGTACGAAAGGATTGTACGGAGTACCGGCACTGACAGACATACATATCCTGTAATACTTAGTGCAGACTGGGGCTCAGAAGCAGGATTAAAGGATGAAGAGGCATTGTGCTTGGATGCAACACATAATGGGAATGTTGCAAGATTCATCAATCATAGGTGCTTTTCAAAATTCATAATATTTTTCAAATTGGGACAAAATTAAATAGCTTCAAATACTTTTTGCCTGAATGTCCAACTAAAATTTGTAGTTAGTTTTGGAGTTCCCTTTGATTTTGGCATAAAATTAAACATCGAAAATAATTTATCTATTAAGGGAAAACTTGTTAGAAAAAATGTCCAACCAAAATTAGTTTAGTATTTACTGATAGTTAACTTTAAAATCCTCTTTATATTATCTACTTTTTCTATTGTGCTTTTGTGTGTGTGTGTGTGTGTGTGTGTATATATATATATTAGTTCATACTATTTATTTTAATTGACTTGTTTCAGTTTTATAATACCTATATTATCTAAATTTATATCAGCCAACATTAATAGTTAACTTAGCAGTTTCATATATAATATGATTTACATGTTCTTGATTCCAGATGCTATGATGCAAATCTGATAGATATTCCCGTTGAAGTGGAGACACCTGACCGACACTATTATCATGTGAGAATTTGTTATTATAATATAGGTTTTTATTTTAACATAATGATAGGTTCTTATTTAACATATTAATGTACCTAAATCAATGGAGGACTATGAAAGTTAACTTTTGAGGATGAATTTATAGTTTGTTTTGGTCTTTGTTTGCAGTTGGCCCTCTTTACAAACAGAAATGTGAGTGCATATGAGGAGTTGACATGGGTAAGTGCATTATACCAATACATGACATTATCTTATTTATTTCAAATAGTGACATATATAGCATTCTTTTGATTGTGTATTTGGGTAGTAAATATGGTTTCTTATATTGAATTCTTAGTAAGAGGAGGGCTAGCAACATTTTCTTTTGAACACTCTCCACTCCTAACACTCACTCTCTAAAATAGTTACTCTCATTAATATTCATTGATTTTATTTTAATATAGTGGCTATTAAAGAGTCACTTAAAACCTCACCTTACTAACAATTTTATAAAATAAATAGTCTTCTAACACCTAAGTACCCTCGTGTTTTCAGCGCAGCAGCCTATTTTAATTTCGTACACAACCCACTCAATTGATTTCCTAAAATTGAGTTGTAAATAATTTCCGACTTTCAGGGATTGTGCTTCCAATCACGATAATTCTTCTAACAAAATAAGCAACGTACAAATCAAAACTTTTGCATTCCAGTCCCATTTCGACAAATTCAAAAAGACAAAGCCTCAACTATTTGGCCAATATTCCGTTTTCTTGAAAGAAAAAATAGCTATCTGCTGCAAGTTTGATTTATCCTGAAAATCCAAGTATACATTTTCCAAAAAAAGAATAAAAGAAGAGACTATTTATTTTATAAAATTGTTAGTTAGGTGAGTTTTTAAGTTACTCTTTAATTGCCACTAGATCAAAATAAAATCAATGGATATTAATGAGTGCAATTATTCTAGAGTTATTTTTTGGTAGAAAATTATTCTAGAGTTACACTGGTGTAATTTGATCCCTCCCCAACATAAAAAGCACATAAAAAAAAAATATCATTGTAAATAACGTCAAAAAGAAACATATCCTATCCTAAAAAGGATTTGAATCTAAAACTTTTTCTTAGTTACACTGGGGCCGGGCCTGTCTAGCGGTACCTTCATAGAGAGAACATTCCTTGTGACCTCGCTTTCTTTCTATAACTAAATTCTATGATGACTTGTCTCATATCCCCTTATATATTCCTTATCTACCTACAAATGTCGAAACTCACTAGATACCAATCTAACTTCATTAACCACAAATTTGGATATTGTTAAATACAATCTTTCACGTGTTCAACTACATGTAGATTTGAACACTTGAAAATAGTGGTTAATCACGTCTAGATTCATGATTAATAAAGTTACATTAATAGGTAATGAGTTTTTACACATGGTACATATCCATAGATCATCTACTAAATGTAGTTAAACACTTATTGTAAAAAAAATGTAATTCAGCACTTATTTGAATTGCATTAACTATTCAAATTGTTGCAAGTGTGATTCAAGTTTTGTTGTTTAAATGACACACACAACTGGTGCACAAAACAGAGGCATCTAAAAGTAGTTAAGATTCTCGACTCCTAGGTCCCAAGATGAAGATGAAATGTACCAAACTGTTTTACTTTGCATTCATCTGAAGTTTCTTTAGAGTATTTGAGTTCAAAATGTGAGAAATTGTTTTGCAGGATTATGGTATAGACTTTGATGATCACAACCATCCTATTAAAGCATTTGAATGTTGTTGTGGAAGCGTTTTCTGCCGTGATAATCAACAAAAAGGTCAGTTTGATAATTTGTCCTTGGATGGACATGCTACTATCTTATTTGACCAATCTGTCGTTTGAACTAATTTGAGAATTAAGCTGCTGTACCTCGCACTTGTAATGTTTCATTTTGTGAGAGATAAAAGTAGAAATTTTTTGCTTTGGAGGCAAGGGGAGGATGGTAAAGATAGAGCCACACTTCATAGAGGAATTGAAAGAATGAGTAAATTGAAAGAATAGAGAACTTTGAGAAGAGTTTTCGACTTTTGCGAGATTCATTTTTCTTCATAATGCAAAACCCACCTAATTTGGAAGAACTAAAAGATTGTGTTGGATGAAGTTTTTGGAGGTTTTGATGGGCCTGAATTTTTTCCCATGAGCGCCTAGACTAATAGAGGAAGGTTCACCTTGTTTGCTTCATCTTATAAACACTTCAAAACTAAATTTTTCCAGGTGAGGCCAGCGCCCTCTTGCCCATATCTATTCATTTTTTGTTGCAAAAGTTGTTCTTATTCTTGTTTCATTGGAGTGATGTGTTCCTATTCAATACCATTACCAACCTATATTTAGGATTCTTTATTTCTTGCATTAGAGAGACTCTTTCAGTCTAAATACTAGTCTAACAAAAATAATTAAGAAATGTGTTAGGATGTGTTATTGAGTAAGATCTAATATTTGCAATTCTCTAATATCATCCAAATCATTAAGCAATATTAGTTGTCCTATTTTGTTTCAGGGCGCACGTGTGGGATGGATCAAGAGGAATGAAAAAAATTTCTGCTGGAAGCTAAAAAGGCGGATAAAACACTGTCACCTTCCCTCCAATCTAAAGAATGCGACCTTAGTGATGACATTGAATACCAAGACGTGCAGAAAAAAGGAACAAAGGGATGCTTCACTTTGGAGGTTGAGAAGACGGGGATTAAACGTCCAGGGGACGAACCTGGTACCGCAGCCTCCAACACCGACCCAAACTCACCGGTACTTGCTTAGTTGTGTGATTAACTTTCTCTTGAATATATTAATACCAGCCTTTAGCTTTAAATATAACTATTCTCTGTAATGAACTGTCAACTCCGATGGGATTGCATATCTTCAATTTGGTATTCAAATCATTATTTTGCGTATGTCTGTGAAATGGTTGAATTTCAATCTAAGAAACCTATATGGCTTAGCGTGAACCTATGCAAATTATTTTAACAAAGTGTATAGTGCTGCAAGTTGGTCGTCCTTTATCATGATAAAATTCGGCATTTGATGAACCTTACTTTGTTTGTGCAGAAAAGGGTGAAAATCACTGCTGATAAGGAAGGCAAGATCAATAATCCGCCACTTTCAATTGGTACTGTAGTGGGAAGAACTACTCCTGCCAGCACTATAAGGTCATTGTGGGCAAACGATTTAGATCCCGTGAAGCTGGTGTCCGATACGTTGATGTGTGAGTCCGACGTCGATCGAATCCGGGCTATGGGACTGGTGGAAGCATCTCGCCTACAGTTGTGTTATCAGCTTCGCGCTATGGCTATGGGTAAGGTTATATGTGACGAATTCGCCTCCATAGCTGCTTCTGAGGCGGAGAGGGATAAGAAGTTGGCATTTGCCAAAAAAGCCTTAAATGAACTTCAGCTTAAGTTGGAAATGGCCAAAATGAGTCTCAAGACCGAGAAGGAGAAGCATGCTACCATTATGAAAGAAAATGATGAGAAGATCAAGGAGCTTACTGCTGTTAAGGATGAAGAAATCTCTACTCTGACTCTGAATTTTAATGACAATCTTGCGGCTGTGGGTGGTGTCTGGTGGCCATTATGAAGAACGTGCTTGACCAAGTTGAAGTTCTCTATCCAGCATACAAAATTGACCGTGAACTGATATCAGCTTTCAAAGAGGTCAAAGATGGCAAGATCGTCTTCTGGGAGGTTGAAGATGACGCTGAGCCGGCTAAGGAGATGGGAGGAGAAGTTGCTGAATCAACCGTTAAGAAAGGTGATGCCTCTAAAAAAGTTTAATGATCGTTATTTTATTGTTGTTATTTGCCGGTGAGCTTGTTCCCGGTTTGAATATGATCACATGATGTAAATGATGTCATTAACGTTGAATCTTTTACTTGTCTTTGTGTTGAAGAAGAAGAAGAGGTACATTCATATGGTGATGTAGGTGAAGATGAAGAAAATCTTGAAGAAGAAGAGGACAATGATGAAGAAGATGATTGGGATATATGATAATTAATGTCTTTATATATTTGTCTTTGTCATATTATTTTTATATATTTGTCTTAGTGTTGTACTCCTTATAATTCAAATTCTTTTGTTTATAAAAAAAAAATCAAATATATTTATCTTTTAGTTTTCACCGGCAGTATCTTATTCACTTGACCGACTAATCCAATTCCGAGGCCAATTTTAACATTGCACTCTCTCTCAAACACAGTTACGAGGATTAGCCATGGTCCTCCATACCAATAGGTATAAATATTTTAAATATAAGTGTTACTTTCAAAGTCAATAGGTATAAGAGCAATTTTTAATCGGTTTTCGTTTATTTTGAAATGAAAGAACATTATATTTAAAATAAATACTTTTTGTAAATGTATCATTCATTATAGACCAGAAAAATAATAAAATGTTTTGCAATATTAAACTCTTAATGGTATCATTCATTATAGACCAGAACATTATAATTAGTTTTTGTTGTCAAATCTCAATTTAATGGTGTAGATTTATTTTTGTTTTTGTTTTTATGATGTTTTTTGTTTGTATAAAAAAACACTTGTTTTTTGTTTACACAAACAAACTTTACTCATTTCATTAATTAATGGATTCTCAATAGAAAGAAGAATCAAACAAAAAACACATCATTTAGTCTAAGAATTGATCACTCTAACTAACCTATGAACAACCAAATTCGCTTAACGCTTAATGAACTTTACCTTAAAATTTGAATGCAAAGATAACATATTTTAGATGTCGGAAATTAATACATACATGTGCCAACTTGTGTACTCCCACAAGATTTGGGGGTTCTATTACAAAAAGTTTTGAACGATGCATTTTTTTTTATAAAATACACCGTTGGATTGAAAGTTTATATCATATAGATCATTTGTGTAAAATTTCAGACAAATCTAAAATCATTTAATATGTTATTGAGACACATAAAGATTAACGGTGTTTAAGAAATCATAAAAATTGTTAATTTTGATGTGTCTATATAACATATCAAATGATTTTAGATTTGTCTAAAATTTTACACAAATAATCTATATGATATAAACTTTTAATTCAACAGTTTATTTTACAAAAATTTATATCAATTTAAAAAAATTTAAGTCTATGGGGGTAAATACCCCAAATTTTGTGGAAGTACACAAAAAAATACCATACATTAAACGCATAATTGTCATCACTGTATTGTACCATTCACAACCTAGTTATAAAGACTTTGATACCTTGTCAAGTATCCAATAATTTCAAAACCCTAAACTATTAGGATAAAGTCACATCAATAATTTTATATTATTTCTAACACGGAGCATCATCGACGTTGCACTTCAACCATCCTTGCCGCTTCCATCGATTGGCCTTCTCTTTATCTCTCGTCGGTACCCTATATCCTGACCTCACAAATACACTTCCCAATCCCATTATGTTCTTCTTTCCACACTAACTTGTCTTTATGCACAATTGGAGGTAAAGGCACAACTAGTTTTGTTTTGCCACCATCACCCTATTGAAAGCCTTAAAGTCATGAAAGTCTAACCCCCTTTCTGTTTTAGAATAAGTCAGCCTCTCCCATGATAACCATACCTAATTAATTCCTTTGCCATTATTTCCACCACCGCACCAAAATGCGTTTAATATATTTTTTTATGCGTGTTTTCAAGTATAGAATCCAGAATAATATAGACACAAACACAACATGTATGGCTTGAAGGACAAATTTAATCATTACCTCCTTTTCAGCTTTAGACAAATATTTGTTTCATTTAAAGACAAAGGAAAATAACCTTTTCAAGTCAATTTGTCGCCGCTATAAAAATAGTATCCTCCATCAGAGCCTAGTGACTTGTCATGATTCATTTGAAGTTGTGAAGCGTGCAATACTTATTTGGTAAATGGCGCTAACAATTGATCGATAATGATAATGATAATCTAAATCTAAATACTCTTAAAACTCATTTGGTAAACATATCTCAACCCTTTCAAAACATCCCAAATTTCCTCTACAAACGCATTACACTTTCCAACAAACTTCGTGAAACTACCTAGCCACTCTCGACATTCACGAATCACTCCACCATAAACAACAATTCGATTATCCTTAGAAGCTCCATAAGTATTAAGTTTGACATAGTTTGTTTTTGGCGAACTCTAACCAATCGAGATCAATTAATGTGTGTAACTACGGTCATCTTTTTTTTTTTCTATCACAAAAAATTGAACTCAATATCCCAAAAATAACCATACTCACATCCGCAGCACACCAACCACTTGCCTTCGACTGACACTTTTTTTTTTCTTCTTTTTCTAGTTCATAAATAAAGTGACAATTACCACCATAAACCTCCTGCATACCACAGCAAAATCCTACATACAACTCCTAAGTTTAACATATCTTATTAAGATAAAAAACCAACATTGATCTTTTCGAAAAATAATTTGCATAAGAATAAATATAAATTACATTTAATTTGTTTTTTCTTTTTTTTTCAATAAACAATACTACTTCCGTATCAAAATATATGACATTTTGATCATATCACACAAATTAAGAAAATGTAATTAATGTTGTATGGAAAAAAGAAATTATGACTTAATTTATCAAATTATCTCTCTTTAATACTATGAGAATAAATTGTACTCCCTCAAGCCTTAATTATAAGCAACTTTTCACTTTTTAAATTCATTAGATAACTAATGTATTTGGTCTATAATTAAGGCTGGATACATTAGTTTTCCAATGAATCTAAAAAATGGAAAGTTGCTTATAATTAAAGCCGGAGGAGGTATAATTGAAATAATTAAGAAAGAAATAAATAAATAGTTAAGAATATATTAAGAAAAAGAGTAATAGTCCCATGAGCTCAGAAGTGCAGAGACTAGAATCATTTTCAAATGTCCCGATCAACTTATTTCAAGAAAATAAACAATAAAAATCTAAAAATTATTGTATTTGAGTTGGTTCAAGTATCGTTTTAGCCAAATTGAACCCAATAGGTCCATCCTAACATATACGAGGTTAGGGCATATATGCATAAGTCTTAGGGCAGATGTTAACTCGACCCAATAATAATTAATAAGGAAAAACAAAAGAATTGTAGGCAGGCGTAACAAAAACGGGACCCAATGAAAATAGACAAGCGACTCTCGAACTTCTCCTGAAGTAAATACAACAGCGCAGTCACACACACTTTTTTCTCTTAATTTCCGTGATCTTTTCGGAGCAAAATAAATACCACATTCATTCTCATTCTCATTCCAAGGGTTTGAGTTTGAACTTTAGCTCCTTCTTCTCTTCTCTTCTCTTCCCATTTCTCTCCAAATTCTTCATAGCTTCCGTGTTAATCAAGGGAAGCTCCATTTTCTACTTTTCAATTTCATCGCTTCTCTTCAATGTATGTATTATGTTTTGTCAAATCGATTCTCACACTTTATTTATTACTTTCTCTTTTCGTTTTTCTTCACGATTACTACAAATGCTTGCATGGAGTTTTTTTTTTTTTGGAGTTTAATTTCAAATTATTATTATTTAATAAATTAATAATTTCTTTGCATTGTGTAGGATTCGATTGAATTCAATGGTACAGTGATGTTGATTTTGTCTGTTTTTGGTGAAGTGAATACTGAATCCCTATTCACTGGAAAGTTACTTTTTGTAGTTATTATCACTGTAAGTCCTCGTTTGCCACTTGTTAAATTGTTGATTCAATCTTTCATCACATGACTTATAGGACGTTTGTTCCCAAAGCAAAATGCAGTGAAACCAATTTATGAAAGGGTAGTATGGTCCCACGAGTATCATACACTTCACTTTGGGCATGTTTGGATTGACTTATTTGAATTTATCTACGACATAAACACTTGTGAGACTGGTCTGAATGACTTATTTGAACTTATTTAATGACATAGCACTTGTGAGACTGGTTGGAATGAAGCATGGACACTGACATGTCGACGCGAATAATTTTTTTGTGAAAATGATATATTTCAATGTAAATGTAAGTGTCAGTGTCGTGTCGGTGACGAAAACGACACGTGAACGACACAGGGACACACCTATTCCGAGAAGTGTCCGCGCTTCATAGTTTGGATTGACTTATTTGAACTTATCTAATGGCATAAGCACTTAAGACTGTTTGGAAAAGTTTTTGGAAATGTATTTTTTTCCCGAATACTTGGTATCTAGTCCAAGGACCGGCATATTTGAGGGACATCAATCTCACTGTCCACTAGTGGGAAACAAATTGTGACATGTCCATTATATTCATAAGTTCTCCAAGATAGTTGATGAAAACAATTTATAGTTTATTTGAATATAATTTGACTTTATTTTATCTTTTGTTATAGAAATATCTTATACATATGCACTTACTTGATAAGCACTTAATTAAACTGTTTATCCAAATAATATTCATATATTGGCCTCAAGAGTTTGGAATTTCAATGCTAATGTATCACTCTTCCTCTGTTTTGATGCAGAACAGAAGTTCCTTTTCTAGAAGAGCAAAGAGATGATCCAGTTTTTCTCTCCAGGTAACATAGTTGCATTACTGTAGAACCATATTGCATTTTATTGGTAGATGAAAATGATGAAAATTTGGATAAAGTTCCTCTAAAATGACATTATCTTTGAAGCGCACACTGCAAAAGTATGAGTTTATCTTTTCTTGAATTTTAGTAGGTTAAGTTCACAAGACCTTATAACTTTAACTAAGCAAATAAACCTTAACTTAGGTCCATCAGACAAAGACAAGAAGATATGGAGATAAATCAACATATGATCTCGACAAGGTGGAGGAAATGGATGGAAACTACATATGTAATTTGTGGTAATGCTAGCTTAAAAGAAAACTTATTGAACAACTACAAGGTTTATAATATTATATGATGAGACTGAGTAACTTGATGGTAAAAGGTTAACAACAAAGTAAGCTAAGTGTTGTAGAGACGAGAATATTATGATGGCTGAATGATCGAGATGAAATAAAAAACGAATGCATTTGACAGTTTTGAGATAGAGTTTCATTTTAGGTGCTTTGAGTCTGTAAAGAAGATGATTAAAATCGCCAATAAAGAAGGTAGACCAAGCGAAGGATAGTCAACTGTGGTGGCCTGTCCTACTCCTAAAATGTTGCTTAACAATGAAAAATGTGTTTTCCCTTTTGTTTTCATATTATTTGTTATGCTTCTGTGTCATAATCTGAAAGTTGCCAAAATTGTGATTTTTTAGTTCATGAAGGCGCTAGCTACGCATTCTTTTCTACTGGTTATTATTCACATGTGTCCTATCAAATTTATATGGGACCCACTTTATTTCGTGGGATCCATATAAATTTCAGCAAATAGAAGTGTGTGTTAGTGAGTATATTCCTACCATTATTCTTCGGTTCATTAGTGTTGGATCAAGGTCTGTCATTTTACTGTAATAATACCTTAAATTTGCATTATATAGAATATTGAGAAAGATGTCTCTTTACTGTTTTCCTTTATTTTTATTTGTTTACAAAGTTCCTTTGAAATATTGATAACATTTTATTTGTTTTTATTTTGTTCTTCAATAATTGTTCTTTCAATGTACTGAACTTCTCGTTGGTGTTGTTCTGATTCCATTTTGCGATGTGCAGGTAAAAAGATTAACTACTGTGCATATTAAGTTCAAGTTGATAGCAAGAACTGGTAAAGGGCCATTTGGAGGAGCAAAAGAGTCCTGGCGTACGAGTAGCTGTTGTGTTAGTGTAGAATTCTGTGAAATTACTTTTGGAACTACCATGCATCCAAGGGCTATTAAGGCCTTTGATGCTATGAAGGCCTTGGGAATCTCTGAGGAAGAGGTGAAACCAGTGTTGAGAAATTTGTTTAAACTGTATGAGAGAAAATGGGAGCTTATTGAAGACGACAACTATCGGGCACTTATAGATGCATACTTTGAGTCAAAGGAAGATAAGGTTTCTCGAACAACCTGTTGATGATTCTCTATTTATTAGCATTGATATAGTTTCCTTATTTTCTAGTTTTCGTTTATTGAGAGATAATAACCTCTTGTATATAAGTTTGCATAACCTCATTGTGAATACAAGATTTATACTTTATATTTAAACGTTGGTTTGATCAGTTGTGATTTTAGTTACAACTGTTTTACAAGTCTTGACCCGCATTTTTTTTCTTTTTTTGATACCTTATTATATTCTTTCTAAAAGCAAGAAGAACATAAGAGAAAAGCTTCAGTAAGCTGTCATGATGGTGAAAGACCAAAACAGAAACTTCACTTGGTAGATGCAGACAACCAGGTTTCATCAGCTGACAACTC
Source organism: Trifolium dubium (assembly GCA_951804385.1). Lineage (NCBI taxonomy): Eukaryota > Viridiplantae > Streptophyta > Magnoliopsida > Fabales > Fabaceae > Trifolium > Trifolium dubium. The sequence goes on along the minus strand of OX638074.1, from coordinate 25,261,340 downwards.
AAGTCAAGAGTTGTCTGTAGAAGACACTCGCACACCTTCTTTTAAACAGGAAACTATGAAACCGTCTCAAATTTCTAGGCAAGTTACGAAGTCCGCAGCCAGTTCACATGCATTGCAGAGAAGGTTGAGTGATGATAAAAGGATCTCAAGTTTACCTGACATGGCTGCTAGAGATAGAAAAAGTTATCCTGGAGGAGCATCATCTGCAGGGCATCATAAAGCCCCAATTGATGAACCTAGAAATCCTTATATTCAGAGGGAAAATATGTCAAGTGATCATTATCAGAAGAAGCTTGTAGCATCAAGAACTGAGAAACCTAAGCTTCATCTTGGATCTGCTTCAAGGAGTTACAATGGTAATCATGCCAGGCTTTCTAACATGTCTTTTACTATTTTTCTTTTGTTGTTTAGCATCAATTCTATCAATTTGAGTCCTGAAAGGTCTCCCATCTTTCTTTCATTTGTCCTCTTTCTGAAAGGTAGGATACAAGGAGTGGAGATCCTGAAATCAGTTTGTTTGTAACATCAATCTTTCCTATAATTTTTGCTACGTATTTTAACAAACGTTGTCTGAAAAGTGAGATAAAATGATGTCTTGTTCCCCATAGCTAGATTATATTCATCAACTTAAAGTTTTTCGCGGCTGCTGTCTAAGAAAGGCATATGTTGTTGTACACTTAGTTTGAAGTTTCTTGATATTTATGTTCCTCTGTGAATTTCTTGTTGATTTTCTATAGGTTCGCCTGATGCTTCAAATGAAACTCTTGCTATCAAGTCCATCTCAGAAGTGTATCATAATACACACAAGATAGAAGATAGGCCAACGTGCAATAATAACACCAAAACCAGTAAGGGTAATATTGATATTGCTTCTTCACCCTTGGGAGAAGTTAAAATTTCTTTAAATTGTGATGCTGCATTCAGACAACCGAATTTTCATATTCCTAATTTGGTTGGTGTTATGAAATCTGTGGAGGAGAAATACCTGAGGACTTCCAAGACTGCTGAGCCCCAACTATCGTTGCCGAAGCTATTAGATGATATATGCAGAAGTTTTCTGAAGATGGGCTTGAATTTTAATAAAAAGGGTTCAAAACAAGTTCTCGCAGAGGATAAAAAGATGTCCTATAGATATGTTGATGATATAACAAAAGGTTCAGAAAATGTTAAAATATCATTATTAGATGAAACTGGAAGTGAGGATTTTCCGAAATTTAATTACATTCCATGTAATATAATGTATCAAAGTGCTAATATAAATATTTCAATTGCTCGGATTGCGGATGAAGGATGCTGTGCTGATTGTTCAGGCGACTGCCTTTCGTTATCATATCCTTGTGCATGCTCTGGAGATACCGGTGGAGAGTTTGCTTACTCTTCACAAGGTTTGTTGAAAGAAAAGTTTTTAACAGATTGCATGTCTATGCTAATGGATCCCCAAGTTCATCATTATGTGTACTGTAAAGAGTGCCCAATTGAGAGGACTAAGAATGAGACCAAACCTGAACCATGCAAGGGACATCTGGTTAGGAAGTTTATAAAGGAGTGCTGGAGGAAATGTGGATGTGACATGCAGTGTGGAAATCGAGTAGTGCAACGGGGTATAAGCTGTAAATTGCAGGTAAACTATTCTCTGAATAACTTGCAACTTATTTGATGAGAATTTTATTTATTTTTCTGTTTTAATATTTTGTTATGATTGGTAGATGAAGGCAAATGAGACTTTTAATATGTTTAGGGAATGATTTGTGTCTTTGATCCACTATTTCTTTAAAACTATTCTCTGAATACTTTTGCAATTTACTTATTGAAAAAATTATTAACTTTTGTTGGTTCTATTTGATACTTTGGTTCTATTAGTGTCTCAATTGTCAATTCACCCACTTATTATTTGATAAATTGTGAATAATGTTTATTTTTTCACCGATGTTTTATTGATACATGCTCTTATTGTTGCTAAACTCATTGTCTTTGATCTACGATTGGCACATTGTTATCTTTTATTCTTCAGGTGTTCTTCACTGAAGAAGGAAAGGGCTGGGGTGTTAGAGCACTAGAAGATTTGCCTAAGGGGTCCTTTGTATGTGAATACGCTGGGGAAATTTTAACAAATACAGAGTTGTATGAAAGGATTGTACAGAGTACCGGCAATGACAGACATACATATCCTGTAACGCTTGATGCAGACTGGGGCTCTGAAGCAGGATTAATGGATGAAGAGGCATTGTGCTTGGATGCAACACATAATGGGAATGTTGCAAGATTTATCAATCATAGGTGCTTTTCAAAATTCATAACATTTTTCAAATTGGGACGAAGTTGAATAGCTTCAAATACTTTTTGCCTGAATGTCCAACTAAAATTTGTAGTTAGTTTTGGAGTTCCTTTTGATTATTGTATAAAATTAAACATAGAAAATAATTTATTTTTATGGGTAAATTTGTTAGAAAAAATGTCCAACCAAAATTAGTTTAATATTTACTGATAGTTAACTTTAAAATCCTCTTTATGTTATCTACTTTTTCTATTGTGCTTTTGTATATATATTTTAATGCATACTATTTATTTTAATTGACTAGTTTCAGTTTTATAATATCTATATTATCTAAATTTATATCAGCCAACATTAATAGTTAACTTAGCTCATTTATATGATTTACATGTTCTTGATTCCAGATGCTATGATGCAAATCTGATAGATATTCCCGTTGAAGTGGAGACACCTGATCGCCACTATTATCATGTGAGACTTTGTTATTATAGGTTCTTATTTTAACATATTAATGTGCTTAAATCAATGGAGGACTAGGACAGTTAACATTTGAGGATGAATTTATAGTTTGTTTTTGGTTTTTGTTTGCAGTTGGCCCTCTTTACAAACAGAAATGTGAGTGCATACGAGGAGTTGACATGGGTAAGTGCATTATACCAATACATGACATTATCTTATTTGTTTTTTAATAGTGACATATAAAGCATTCTTTTGATTGTGCATTTGTGTGGTAAATATGGTTTCTCATAATGAATTCTTAGTAAGAGGAGGGCTAGCAACATTTTCTTTTGAACACTCACTCTTTAATTGATTGAAATCAATGTGGTAAGAGTAAGACACGCATAAGTTTTACAGTATTTAGTTAGAGAGTGAGTGTTAAATATTTTTGTTGATAACACCCCTCTTTTTTGTAATATTTTACCGTTTAAATTCTATGAAGGTGTTTGCTAGGGTATCTCCATTCCTAAATATCTTGAATAAATTAGTACTATAGTATATGATGATGAGTTAAGAATGCAAGAATAGTGTGGTTGAGCTTAAGTGATTAATGAACTTTAAAGTAAAGACAAATTGTATGGGAGAAGTTGAGTTCAAATCTTAACTAAAAAGTTATTTGTCAGACTACGTATCTCCTAGTGAAACTTTAGATTTCTAGGGGTCACTTCCTTAAGAACCAGAGGAGGGAGGGGGGGGGGGGGGGGGGGGGTGTTAAGACTTAAGACCATAACAGTGGATTACTATTGTAGACAACTCTTAGAATTTTGGGTTGTACCCAACTTAATCTAACAAAACCGGCTTTGTAAGGTGAAGATTGTCCCACTTATAAACATTTCTTCAGGCCATATCTCTTCCAATATGAGACTTTTAACACACCCTCTCACGCTCATCACTATTGGACTTGTTACGTAGACATAAGTGGTGGGTGACTCGATAGCGGAAGCATGATATTAGGTGGTTAACATTCTAGAGAACATACTATGCTAAGAATATTCTAGAAAATATATAAATATCAACACTCTCCCTCAAGCTGTTAAATTCAGACTACTTTTTAAGTGGTTAACATAATTCAAATAATGTGGTTAATTACGTTTAGTAGATGGTTAAATGGGTACATCAAATGTCGAAACTCACTAGATAACCTCAAAATTGGATATTGTTAAATACAACAATTTTCACGTGATCAACTACATGTAGATTTGAACACTTGAAATTTTGGTTAATCACATCTGAATTCATGGTTAATAAAGTTACATTAATAGGTAATGAGTTTTTACACATGGTATATATCCATAAATCATCTACTAAATGTAATTAAGCTCTTATTGTCAAAAAAACTTATTTCAATTGCGTTTACAATTCAAATGTTGCAAGTGTTATTCAAGTTTTGTTGTTTAAATGACACAACTCATGCAAAAAACAGAGGCATCTAAAAGTAGTTAAGATTCTCGACTCCTAGGTCCCAAGATGAAGATGATAGTGTACCAAACTGTTTTAACTTTGCATTCATCTGAAGTTTCTTTGAAGTAATTTGAGTTCAAAATTGTTTTGCAGGATTATGGTCTAGACTTTAATGATCATACCCATCCTATTAAAGCATTTCAATGTTGCTGTGGAAGCACTTTCTGCCGTGGTAATCAACAAAAAGGTCAGTTTTATAATTTGGCCATGGACATGCTACTATCTTATTTGACCAATCTGTCGATTGAACTAATTTGACAATTAAGCTGCTGTTACCTCGCACTTGTCATGTTTCATTTTGTGGGAGAAAGTAGAAATTTTTTGCTTTGGAGGGAATAGAAGGATGGTAAAGATAGAGCCATAGTCCATTGAGGAATCCTTCACATTTTTTAAAGAGTAGATTTTTTTTGCTTTGCGAGTATAATATTCTCAATTTTATATCAAAAGCATTCATTTATCGTTTCCTACATAAACACTCTTAAAATGCAAAAGATTTCTCAATTTTCTCCTCTACTTTCCTTCCCTCAAAGCCCTCATTTCTCCTCATCTTCAAACTCGCAAAAAATGCCCGTAAATTTTGGAGTTTCTCTATATTTGCGGGTTTTATTCAATGAAAAAAATTCAAGCAAAGTGGGAGACTATTAACCTGTCCTTTTCCTTTACTCCTTTTATCTCTAAGTTTTTCCTCCGTTTCTTTTTCCTTTCTAAACTCTCAAATATAGGCAAAAAGATTATGTTGCTTTCATGTTATTTTTTTGCAGGAACTAGATTAGCAAAGACTAAAACACTCAAGCATACACACGGATAGAGTAGTTGAGTTTTATCAAGAGGTTGAGTTTAACGGAATAGACTATACTTCTATTATGTGACATTAAAATTTGAATCTCAGTTGAAAAATATGTTCACATTTTGATGTTCGATAGCGTCTCAACTCTCAAATAGGATTACTTCTCATTGAAAGAACTTATGAGAAAGTAAAAACATAGTTAAGATTTTTTGTTAAATTTTTTCAATTGGTTTACTATTCTTGCTGTTGCTGGCAGCCATATTGGTGAAACTTGTATGAAATTGATGATACAAATCCTTGTATAGTTCTGAATTTTTGGAGCAATTATTAAACAGGAAAGATAAAAATGTTGAAAGAACATACTCCTATTTTGTTTGAGAATTTTAATTTTGGAAATAATGAACATATTTTTGTTTGAAAAGTGTGTTGTGAGCATCGGTTTTCTTTGTCGATTGATATTGGTATTAATATACTACTAACAATGAATTATTTTAAGTGGTAAGAAATTTGAACCTCTTAAGTAAGTGGTCATGAGTTTGATTTCTAACTCTTGCATATAAGAAAATTAGGATTGGAAGGTGAAAATTCACTTTGTGTATTCCACATATTCTTGAATGAAAATTAATCACTGTTGAACGGTGGTAAAAAATTCATATGAAACACACATAATGTAGTGAGGTGAGATCTGTACAAATTTTAACCGATAAAAAAGACTATTGCAAAATGTGTTGCTTTAACAATCTTTTGCAAAACAAAAAAAAATCTGTCAATTTTGTAGAGTCTGTAAAGGTTTCTTTACTGGCCAAAAGTGTTTCAAGAAACCAAGTAGGCCATGCGACCCCTATTGACTAGGTTAACACACCCGCTACACAACATAGGTAATAATGGAGCTTGCCACGAGACTCACATTTAAGTGATTAAGCTTATGTTTGATATCACAGTGGATACGTCAGAATTGCGATAATCTACCGTAATTTTGGTACAAAATTTTAGTACATCTACCATAATAGCAAACAATACATTAAGTAGTTCAACATCCCATATTTATAATTTTTTCATTCAACACCTAAAACTAAATAATTGATATTGACATATGTTTTCAAGTAGAATTGGTTACTTTTTTTTTTTTTTTTGACAAAAGGTTACTTTTAAAAGTTAAAAAAATGTGATTCCATCTTATGCATTTTATTGTACCTATTCTATTGGTGTCTTTCCTAGTTTCTTAGGGTCTGTTTGGATTGATGGAATGAGATGGAATGGGATGGAATGGGGTGGGCTGAAGCTCTATTCCGTTGTTTGGTTTTATAAAATATGAACGGAATGGAATGGAGTGGTATATGGAGTGATAAGGATGAAATGATACACAATAATTATAGTTTTACAATTTTACCCTCAATTTTATATTTTATAAGATTTTTTTTTTGGTTACAAATATTTTATTTTATAAGACTTTTCTCATTCTTATCTATTCTTTTTTTCTGGTAAACATTCTTATCTATAAAATAAAGGGTATAATTGGAATAAAAAAGTTATAATATATTCCATTTCGTTCACTATCCAAACAATGGAATGGAATATGTATTCCATTCCGTTCCGTTCCATTCCGTTCCATTCCATTCTATTCCGCTCCGCTCCATTCTATACCATTAATCCAAACGGACCCTTAGAGTCATTATTATGACATTCAATGTGTGCACAAATAGATTAAGTCTTTTTATGATGTATAGATCATTCCTAACTTTATACTAATAATTACAAATTTTATAATAAAATTTATTCTTGAATTAAAAGTTTATATCGTATAAATTATCTATTTTTTAAAGCAATTAGAATTATTTAATATTTTATTTCAATCAAAGACTTTAATAAACTTAACTCAATCAATAAAGACACCGATACACACATAATTCCAGTCTAATGAGCTTACGTCAGAATGAGAATATGACAAATGATCCAATGATAAGAGGGGTCAAAAACAAAAAAGTGGGGGTGAGGTGTAGTGGGTTACCCTCGTTCGTATTCTCTTACGTCCTCTCGTTCATCTTTTGAGACAAACAAAACAAACAAATCACAATCCCCTAATTCATAATCATAATTAATTCATAATCTTAATTCTTAATTATGCATTAACGCTTCTTCTTCTTCTTCTTCTTCTACTCTTCCTCTTCCTTCTCAAGGTTCGATCACTGTTTAATCTCTTCACTTTTATTCCTTCCAATTTAATCATAATCATAAATAAATTAATCATGTAAGTTATTTTATTTAATCTGTATTTGGTTTCGTTCTTTTACGATTGTGATTATGCGGTGATGAACGGTGATTCATGAAATTTGTGAATCTCGAAATTCTACTTCAATTTTGCATGATTTTGTTGCGTTTGTGCATTCATCTGCATATTTCTCTTACGAATATATTCCACTTGTAAAATAAGCATTACTTTATTACTATCTGTTTTTTTTTTTTCAGATGCACTGCAATCTTATAGTGTTGATTTATGAAATTATTGGATTATATTTTATTCAATTATGTGATTCGCGATGTCGTTGTGATTTTCTGATTAGTGATTAGGCTTGTTTGGATTGACTTATTTGATGATTGAGCTTATATACTTATATAAACACTTGTGATTTATCAAATGTTAGTTGGTCTAGTGGTGATTGGCGTTGGACTTGGTAGGGAGGAGACTAGAACCACTTGATGTTAGAACTCGTCCTGAACCAGATTAGTCAGCCCAGTGAGCCAGATACTGGTGGTGAAAACCAAAAAAATAAACACTTGTGATTTGTGAGATAGTTTGAGAGAGCTTATGGAAATAGCTTATAACATGTCCATAAGCTGTTTTCAGCTTATTTCAATAAGATTTCTAGGAATAGGATAGCTTATAACTTATTTATAAATATTTTATTTTATATTTTGTTGTAGAAATAGCTTTTACATGAGCACTTGTATGATAAGCACTTATGCTATTAGCTTTTAGTTGATAAATTTAATTTATCCAAAGAGGAGGTGATAGTTGACATACAACTTACTTTTCATTATTGAAATCAGGTCTACAAAGTTGATTGATTCATTTGGAAGCCTTTGGTCGAAGCTATGTCTTCATCTTATCCCTCGTCCTCGATGCAGGCTGCATCAATTAATTCCAACATCAGAAGTGTTGGACACATGTTTTCATCCTCTGCTGAACTCCCTGATAACGTCCCTTTTTCCTCTGCTTCAGAAATACATTCTACGCCATTTCCTCAAGAAAGTGAAGTATTTTCTTGGGGAACAGATACATTTGATGATATTCTTCAATTTCCTGGTGATGTTCCCATCCAGAATAATCATGTGGAATACAGTGGTTCTGAAGTCTTGGGTGGAAACGCCAAAACAACGGATTTCAAGGAGTGGGTTGATCAGTTAATGTCAGTTGATGAATCTCCTCAGCCAAATTGGAATGAACTTCTCAATGATGACAATATAGCAGAACCACAATCAAAGGTTTGTTTCTTTAGTTGATTTTAATATTGCACTACAAGGTCTCAAAGTGATTGCTCCTATCTGTGAAGTTTACTAGAATATGTGGGTTGAATCTTAGGCCTCTATATGGTTAAGGTTTCCTGGTTATTTATTATGAATGAAATAGTTTCTGATGCAGATGAAAATCAGGTCAAGTGGTATGTGTATAGATATCTGCAACTATCCAGTTGTGGGCATTATAACATACGCATGCCGTATGATTTGCTTTGGTGTGCGTTTAAGTTTATTTTTTCTTAAAAAAATCTAATTCATCAATCATCCCATTCTTTCACCTTGTATGTGCTTCTTTGCCGTTTGAAATGTGCTGTTTATTTTCACTTAACTCTCTGTCGATAACTTCTTTTTTTAATTAATTGGTTTAATGTGTAGGATCAACAGATACACCCTTCTCTTGTGGTGCAGGATCCACAAATACACCCTTCTCTCTTGATGCAGGAGACCCAGGTTTCACTGCAGCAGTATGTACCATCTAAAGAAGTTATTGATCTTCCTAATTCTTCTGTGTCAACTACATCACAATCTAAGCCTAGAATGCGTTGGACTCCAGAACTTCATGAGGCCTTTGTGGAAGCAGTCAATCAGCTTGGTGGTAGTGAGAGTATGTACAATCTCCATAAATTTGTACTTCTTGTTCTTTTTACTAGAGAGACTTTCGTTGTTATCTCATGTTGTTAATATGCAGAGGCTACACCAAAGGGTGTCTTGAACTTGATGAAAGTTGAGGGCCTTACCATCTATCATGTGAAAAGCCATCTGCAGGTACATTTTTTATTTTTCTTCTTTACATGGGAGCTCTTTTTTGGGTGTGTTTTAGTCAGTTTTTTAAGAATTATTTCCTCTTGTAATATCAGAAATATAGAACTGCCAGATACAAGCCGGAACCATCAGAAGGTATGTGCAAGTCTACATAGCTTTTTAATGTTCAAATTTGTTTCTCGTGTTCTCTTTAGGGTTTAAATAAACTTAATAAGCACGTGGATATGCAACAAATTTTTGGATGAATCTGAGAATAATGATGTGAATGACCTTTTTTTCCTTACCTGCAGAAATTCCAGAGAAGAAGTTGACTTCAATCGATGAAATGGCGACTATAGACTTAAAAACGTGAGTCCCTCCTCCACTTATCTAGAATTTTTTTCTTATTGTTTTAGTTGATTTTTTTTTTCTGACAATGACATTTCTCAATTGTATGCATCAAGCAGAGTGTAAATATCAAATGCTCACTCAATATAATTTTATCATTTACACACTCCGTCCCAAAATATGTCATTTTAGAAAATGACACGAATTAAGAAATATAGTTATTGGAAAGATAAAATTACGAGAATTGGAAAATGAGAGAGTAATAACTAGTAAGGGGTATATTAAGAAAAACTCTATTAATACTTTATTGATGTTGTAAAATGACATAAAATGAGACAAATTTTTGTTGGCTAGGATGATTTATTTATATTGTAAGACAGGGAATATCATATATTCTATAACAAGGATGTGACATAAAAACTGTTCCGTATAGCTGTAGTGTTTGCTATTGTATGATACTTATTGTCCTCATTTCTAATATTTGAAGTTAGTCATTTTGCTTTAATTGTGTTGAGATGACATATTAATGTTCGGAAACATACTTTGGAATATTGTTATGCAGACCTAAGGGAATTACTGAAGCATTACGGTTGCAGATGGAACTCCAGAAGCGGCTTCATGAACAACTTGAGGTATATTTTAGTAACTAAAATTCACTGTCTTTATTGTGTGATCTTTGGGTGATGGATTTGTTTATAGCGCCCCATATTTTGTACGGAAGATGACCGCGTGTTCTGTTATTATAACTACAATAACTATTATGCAGATTCAAAGAAATTTACAGATTCAAATTGAGAACCAAGGGAAGCGTCTACAGATGATGTTTGAACAACAGATCAAGTCAGATGATCCTTCTGTTCCACTATCAAGCGCTGTGCCACCTTCTCCAGTTGAAAATTTAGAAAACACAAATGAAGGTCATGAAAAAATTGGAACCAATGGTAGCACTCCAGACAACAAGCCTGAAGAAAGTTCCCAGGATACAAGCACAAAGCAAAAGGGAGATGATGCAAAAGTTACCGATGAACTTGAGCTGGGAGAAGACCAATTTGTCGCACCACCCTCAAAACGAGCAAAGACTGACGAGTAGAGTAAAGAAGAATAATTTACAACCCTATAAAGGCATCTAGTGTGTCTGCTTCTACAGATAACATGCTGGAATTTCCCTTTCTGATTTTGACTATGACTTCCTTAATCAGTGGTTTGGTTTCATAGTATCTATTTCTTGTCCTTGGTTTAGGGTATATGTTGCATTGGGAAACTTCACTCCATACATTTGTTGCATATTCTTCGAATATTTGGACAATGAAGCATCTAGAAATATTATTGGATCCTGGGATGTTTCAACTAAACTATTAGTGTTTTTTAAGTTATGGGAACTATCTGCATTCCCTTTTTTTTCCCCATAATTCCCTTCATTGAAGTTACTTCCTCAGTCTCTCCTCATCCTTGTGGATGTAAAGTTTTGAAATCTCTTTCCCATACTTTTCCCTTTCCTCTCCCTTCTCCTTCCTTTGATATTCTACTAGTAACATAACCATCTTTGAGATGAATGCAGATGGTTATATAGAGAAGAAGGGCAAGTTATATAGAGAAGGGCAATAACCAAAGCAGAGTAGTAGAGACAATCACACATCGGCAAATGGTTTTGCTGAATCTTCTGTTGGTGCGTACTTATGTAAGTTAATTTTTGAATAAGTCGGCATAGAAAGTTTGACCAAATGTAATTATATTCTCTTAAAAGTGGTGGCGACTTGTTTTTGAAAAATAAGAACACATTTATGTATTCTATAACTTAATTTTGGAACTTTTTTGTTCAATTTTTTTTTGGAACTTTTAATGTCTTTCGTAATTTTTTTTTATGACAGAAGTCTTTCAGTTGTTAATAACTTCGAGAATATAAAAATATGATATGAAAGTTGGCGTCAAGAAGGTTGAACAAATTCATATTGCATTTTAGTAGTTAACTTTTGGAACAAGTTTTTTTCTGTTCCAGAAGTTCACTTTCTATGCCATCCTAAAGGATTGTTAGGAAAGCTAAAATAGTTTTCCTATACGTCTATGGTGACTGGGGTGCACAATAGATTTACATTTAGCTGTCTTGACCATAGAGATATTAGTAGAAGCCATAAATGTAGATTTTTGAATGTTTACTTTGAGGCCAGAGGCTTGACAAAAGGAATGAAGGACTTCTTTCACAAGATCAGCCTGGGAGGGATTGGCTCGAATGAACAAGAGCCATTTCTCTGCACAAAAAAAAAGGTGGGTGAGAAATCACATTTCTATTCTTAAAAATTTCACAGATTTTCAATGGTTTGACGACTAGACCTTCTCTTGGATCATCAAACATATTTTTTCCATGCACAACACAAACAAGTGGGAGATGATGTATAACCCTATTATACAACTCATTATAAGATTAATATCGAAATTACTAAATCGGATATCCATGATTAGGGTTTAAATCCCGGTAATTTGTCATTTCGTCTACGTTTCAAAAATATATGGTCAAGAATTGTTTCTTCTCAGAAATCAAATTCAGATTCTCTTAGATGATTTATCCTAAAGAGAATTCATTAACCATTTGAGTTCAATATATTGGTTTCAATCACGCGAGTTTAGTCGGGAGAGTGTATTTGTGGAACTTGTTGAATTATTTGTAAATTCATAAATGAACATGTGTTTAAAAATGAACTTATGAACATCTAATACTCACGAGCTTATACATTTAATTGCTTGGATTCCCCATTTGAAAAACACCATCAAAATCAATATAAATACTAACTCCTTCAACAATCCAGATAGATTGAGTTTTTATGGCATTATGAGCAACAGTAATGGTGATTGGCTTCTTGGTTCTTTTTGCTTCCTTGGGATCTTAACTTGCCGAGCTTCATTGCATCTACAATGATTTATGCATAGAGAGTTGACTGTGTTTTTCAAATTGACCATACGAAACAAATGGATCTATAGTAACATGTTTATTGATTTTATCAGGGAAGAAAACACAATTAACTGACTAATTAAAAATAGGAAAATGTTAAACATTACTCTCAAGGCAATAGTTAAGGAATCAAAAGTGGTAAAGAAACTCTTAAAATTTGTGCATTTTACTTTTCTAAACTAATAATAAAAAGTCTATTCATGTTATTTTGATCTTCATAAATGGGTCTCAATATAAAGAGGAGATGAAAATATTTAATAACTTCAAAGTGGACCACTACTCATAATAGTGAGTACTTCCTTCTCAAAATAATTGTCATTTTAAAAATGAAATTTTGTCTTAAAATAAATGTCACTCTCACTTTTCAATACTCTCACTTTTCAATGTAATACTTTACAAATGTATCCCTAATTATTACTATATGCATCATTTCTAAAGAAACAAACTTATAACTTTATACAGATAAAGTAGTAAAAATATTATTTCGTTTAACATTATTATATTTCTTAATATATGTAGAAAAAACCTTGAACTACAATTATTTTAAAACGGAGGGAATAATAGAGAAGAAAAGAGAATATATATACTCTCAAATGCTGCCACTTGCCACATTATTATCAACATATTTTTTAGATTCATTCAATTCAATGATGATGTATTTGATCTCTAATATATCAAACACACCTTTTCTTATTATAAAAAAATATATTTTGTATTAAATATGACTATTTTATTTCAATTTCTTTTGGTACGATTAGAATTTCATCTTAAAATAAATTGAGTGTATTTTCCGATGTACCAAAAAACAAAAACAAAATTGAGTGTGTAGGAGTTTCATCCACGATTATTGCATATAAAATATAATGATTTTACCTATAAAATGTTTGGTTTGACTTTAAATAAAATTGATTTTGGTAGAATTGATTTTATCAAAATTCAATTTATGTTTGGATACATTCAACTAAAACTGAGTTGAACAATAAATTTCAATGTAAAAAATCAAATTAAAGGCAGAAGCTACAATTTATAGCTTCAAGCAGAATCAATTCTTGAGACAGAATCAATTATACTTTATAAAAATCAAACATATCAGAATCAATTTTACATGTTCACAATCAATTTTAACTTCTCTAGAATTAAAATCAAACATAGACTAATTTTAAATATATCATATAAAACAAATGGCCCTATCACGTGTTTTGTTAATTAATATAGAAAAATGACTTTGAAAGTCTCTCTACCATCTGACGTGCCACTTTTGTAGGTAATGAAAATTGAAAACTTCCACTTGGAATAATAAACCCTTATTAACATCTTAATTTGGATCAAAGACAGTAAGATACACTAATAGAACTTATTATTTAAGAGGTACCACAACTCAAAAGAGTGAGCAAAGTGCTGCTAAAGATTTGTTCAATCCATAAGAAGTTGATTCATATTTTACAAATAAACGTATAGCTTCAACTCTCACTGTAGACTAGAAAATTTTAGATAACTATTTTTTGTCTTAAAGTCTATCTTTCAATTTATTTAAAAATTGTTTCCATAAAATAAAATAAAATAAAAAGGTTGAGTGAAAAGAAGAGAATATATATATATATGTGGCAACCTTTTCATGGTTACAACTTTGAAGCACTGCATGCATGATGCATCTGTTTTGTTCTCTTCCTACTTCCTATGCACAAATATACTCCACCTGTTCTTTCACCTTCCCAACACTTTTCCTCTTTTTTGTTTTTCCCACACCAAATGTCCTATTCTAATCCTTTTACCCCTTTTTATTTTAGATTAGAATGTATATATGGATGATATTAATATGATACTGACATATATAGTTATGTTCAATTACTTTTATTTTTTTTAATATATAATTTATTTCATTGAAATAGTTGCATTTAATTACTTTTATTTTCTAGATTATTATTAGATTATTAGATGTCATTGTGAACATGCTATTGTTGTGTTGAATATCTATATTAGTGATTGTGATTGATATAGCTTATAAGTATAACACTAGAATAATGAAGTATATTATTATAGTATAATAATGTGTCACACACTCACACATGTTAGATATAAAAATGTACATTGATATTCCTAAATCCTAAGGCTTTCTGATAAAGTTGTTGCATCATATTCTTATCTTCTTCCTTGATTATAATTTTTGTCCTTTTCACTGCATGTGTTTGTGTTCTTTGATGATACTTTTCCTTTCAACTTTGCAATGAATTGGCTTTTCATAACCAAGTATCAAGGTCAGAATTTATAGCTACTTTTTTCTTAAAAATATTTCAAAATTACAAATTTCACTCAAATTTTGTACTATTTCTCTCATTAACTCTATGTTTAATTAACTTTAGCTTTGATAAATTCTGATGAATACTTATATTAATGTTATGTTACAGTTATATATCATGGATCATCATAGGAATGGCCCACAAAAGTGTTTATTTATTTAAGGAAACAAGTTTAAATGATTGTGTCATTTTTGAGGTTTGTGCAATATACAAGTGCATGCATGGTTTGAGAAGGTTTTGTTAATTTGAAATAAGAATTGTTGAAGAAGAGAAAGTGAAAAAATGGAGGGAATGAATCAGAAATCAATTGAGAGAGTGGTTTCTCAAAGAGCATTGCAAATGGGAAATTCATTTCCTTGTCAAATTTGTGTTGTTGGATTTCTATGTGGAATTTGTCTAACTTCTTTGTTCTTAGCTGCTTTGACTTCTTTTGGTACCTTTTACTTTGGCCCTATTGTGTTTTCATCAATGTCAATGGCTAATTCAACTTCTCATAACAATATCAGTAAGTCAATTTGTTCCATTTATTATTCTCATCCTTGTTTTTTTTCTCTTTTCTTAAACAAATATAACTTGGTCTATCATGGTGTATTCAATGAATTTTTTTCCATGAAGCAACTTTAGTAAACTATAATTAATTGCTTGTTTTACAATATGGATGCTCTAATAACATTCTAAAAATAGCGGATAGCTGATAAGTTAAGTTATACTTATAGCGGATGGGCTTATGGGGAATAGCTTATAGTTTATCGCATATAAGCTAGTTGATTCAATTTGGAGTGCTTAGTAAAATTAGTGGTTGAACCAACTTATAAATATGACATGACATAAAAAAGATGTTTTTTTCAAATAAGATAACAGGGGTAAAATTGAGAGACAAAATGATAAGCTATAAGCTCATGAGAAAAATATGTTACCAAATTGGTTTAACAAGTGTTTATGTCAGCAGATAAGTTCAAAGTTCAAACACTTCAACAGGTCTGCTAGAGGAGTTGGAAAAGAGATTATAAGCATTGTTTTGGATCATCCTATTAGTTTTATGATGCCATTCTTTTAATAATCACTAGGAAATGATCGTTGCGATAAAACATTGTAGTTATCAATCTGGTTATTATGGATATATATTAAATCAAATTAATGGAGGAATATGTTTTGTTTGTTTTCTTAGACATGGTCACAGGATCCAACTGCAACTTTATGCTTAAGGAAACTAAGAGATTATTGGATTTGACGAGCACTCGAGAACGAGAGAGCGACGAGAGAGTTTCATTGCTATACTCAGCTTGGAGTGAAATGTTGAATAACTCTACAGATGGAGATAATGGAGACTTGGAGCACAAGTTTGGAATACGACGTTCTAATTTGCCTAATGCTCCACATTTGGAAAACTGCGAGTTGAAAATACAACTATATCGCGATTTTGACAAGCGTATAGGAAACGAGAGGTTTCCACCATGGACAAGTTGGAAGGGATTTTTGCAGACATTCCCCGTTGTTCCAAACGAGCATATACAAAATCCGAAGCAAGACGAGGCTGTATCCGAAGGGGCTTATCCACCCTGGGTACGTTTTTTGGTATTTTTTAAATAGCACACTGACAATGCTAACGTTGAAAAAAATTAGAATTGAAATATAAGCTTCTGCAGATTATAGGATCTGATGAAGATAACTATCCCTTGACTAGAAAAGTGCAACGCGACATATGGATCCATCAGCACCCTTTAAACTGCAGCGACCCGAATGTCAAGTTCCTTGTTGCTGATTGGGAGAGATTACCTGGATTTGGCATTGGTGCTCAGATTGCTTCAATGTGCGGACTTCTTAGTATTGCAATCAATGAAGAAAGAGTTCTTGTTACTAACCATTACAACCGGGCAGATCATGATGGCTGCAAAGGTATGTGATTCTGTGAAAAAAATCACAACACTATCAATATCGATAAGAATTCTAATCTTCAAATGTTACGAAAATGTTGCCAAAACAGAAACATTTAAATGTATTGATATGCAAAGGGAAACTCTTTCATATGCAGGGTCTTCCCGGTCTAGTTGGAGTTGTTACTTCTTTCCGGAAACATCCCTTGAATGTCGTCAACGTGCATTTGAACTTATGAAAAGTGAAGAGGCGTGGAAGAAAGGATTTGTGACCACAAAAGAAAGTTATACATCGAAGCATATATGGAATGGAGCAACTCCGAGGTAAATCTCCCAGAGCTACAATCTATGATTGCTTCCATACTGAGATTCTGAAAGTACTTACAGTTGTTTTGTTTTTCCAATGCAGAAAGTGGGGACTTCCATGGACTTATTTGCAACCAACAACTTTTATAAATGGGAGTTTGTTGGTTTCTCATAGAAAAATGGATAGAAAATGGTGGAGAGCACAGGTATTTGATAGACAGTTTAATGCCATGTTTTGGTTATAGTTTATGATTTATGCCATGTTTGAATAAACAATTTAATTAATCCCTTATGGTATAAGCGCTTATCATACAAGTGTTTAGTGTTTGTGTATGAGTTATATATATAACAAAAGATAAAATAATTAAAATAGTTTTAAATAAGTTATAAGTTGTTTTCGTAAGATATCCTGTAGAGTTTATGTAAGCTAAAATAAGTCAAATCAGACATACCATAATCTTGATGTCGTAAATATTGTTTCCAGGCTGTACGCTACTTCATGAGGTTTCCAACTGAATACACATGCAATTTAATGAATGAGGCCCGCCACGCTGCCTTTGGAAAATTAGCTGCAGAAATGGTTCTTCAAAGTCTTGCTGCAGACTGGCCCAAGGTAAATCTCCACGAAAATGAAGTATTAAGAGTTAAAAGTATATTCTATATATAACCTTACTTTTCATCAGAACAAAAAGGGGAAGCATGAAAAGTGTCCAAAGAGAAAAAACTACCCGATATTGCTTACAGAAGATTTACATATGAGCCAGTATTCATGAAAATTAAATACTTCTCTTCACTCCTTTGTCTCAGGAAAGCGGTGACACGGCAAGGTCTGATATTGAAGACTACATTTGGTCGAATCATAAACCGTGGATCCCTAGGCCTCTTCTAAGCATGCATGTAAGGATGGGAGACAAAGCAAGTGAAATGAAGGTGGTTGAATTTGAAGAATACATGCAGCTTGCTAATCAGATCCGGCGTCATTTTCCAAATCTTAATAGCATTTGGCTTTCCACTGAGATGCAGGTACTACAAATCTATCCGAATTCCTTTTAATCATGGAATTCCGCACTGTAACGCCCGTTTATTTTATGTTTGGTAGAGTTTAGAGTCATATTTAATTGATTTATGTGATTATGTGATTTGTTTATTTAATTAAATGGTTTTATTAATAGTTAGTAAGAATAAGATAAGAATTAGAATATTTTAGAATTAACGGGGCGGGCTTTGATTATTGGATTTTCCTTGTTACGTATTAGTTTTATGATTTTATGTTGAAAAACAATTATGTTGATTTTAATTACTACTATGAATCACGTTGAGACCTTATTGCCAAACTTTGATAGAACAATTGTTGAATAAATATTGTTATATTTCCGCTGCGATTTCAGTGAATTTTGTTGACAAGATTGATTTAAATAAATAGAAATTTTCTTATTTATTACTTGAATGAAATAGTAGCGTAATACTCCGTGTTTGATGTTACTTTGATTTATTATTTCAGTTGCGATTTATATATTTATTTATTTTGGGAAACGGGGTGTTACAATTGGTATCAGAGCAGGTCGGTCTGTCCGGCGACCAATTAGAAGAGTCTGTCATGTCGCATGACGATTAATTGTGTCATTTTTGTTACTTATCTGTTGTTCTTGTTGTAGAATTTTGCTAAGATGGTCGGTAGAGGTAGACGTAACGATGCTGCGATTGCTGCCGCACTTCATGCTGTTGCCCAAGCTGTGGGTCAACCTCAAGTTATTAGTGCGGGTGTGAATGACGGTGTGAGGATGCTGGAAACGTTCCTGAGGAATCATCCGCCTACTTTCAAGGGCAGGTATGATCCCGATGGGGCTCAGAGTTGGTTGAAGGAAATCGAAAGGATCTTCCGGGTGATGGATTGTAGTGAAGCACAGATGGTGCGTTTTGGTACGCATATGCTTGCTGATGAGGCCGACGACTGGTGGATGGGTATTCGCCCGATTCTGGAGGTTGGCGAGGAGGTTATTACATGGGCTGTATTCAAGAGGGAGTTCTTGAACAAGTATTTTCCGGAGGATGTCCGAGGGAAGAAGGAGATAGAGTTCTTGGAGCTGAAACAGGGAGATATGTCGGTGACTGAGTATGCTGCGAAGTTCGTGGAACTTGCCAAGTTTTATCCTCACTATTCAGCTGACACCGCAGAGTTTTCAAAGTGTATCAAGTTCGAGAATGGTCTGCGTCCTGAGATTAAGCGGGCCATTGGGTACCAGAAGATACGCCAGTTTTCTGATTTGGTGAGCAGCTGTAGAATTTATGAGGCTGATACTAAGGCTCATTATAAGATTATGAATGAGCGGAAGAGCAAGAGTCAACCAAGTCGTGGGAAACCTTATAGTACTCCAGCTGATAAAGGGAAGCCGAGAGTGAATGATGAGAGGAAATCTGTTAGTAAAGCTGTGCCTAATGACATTGTCTGTTTCAAATGTGGTGAGAAAGGCCACAAGAGTAATGTCTGTGGTGACGATGCAAAAAGATGTTTCAAATGTGGTAGAAAGGGTCATATGCAGACGGAGTGCAAGCATTCTGATGTTGTTTGTTTCAACTGCAAGGAGGAGGGACATATTGGGTCTCAGTGTACAAAGCCTAAGAGGGCGCAATCTGGGGGAAAGGTGTTTGCATTGGCTGGTACGCAGACAGCGAGCGAGGACCGTTTGATCAGAGGTACTTGTTTTATTAATCATATTCCTTTAATCACTATTATTGATACTGGTGCTACACACTGCTTTGTTGCTACTGATTGTGCGTCAAGGTTAGGTCTTAAGTTGTCAAGCATGAATGGAGAAATGGTTATTGAAACTCCAGCTAAGGGTTCAGTGACTACTTCTCTTGTGTGTTCGCGGTGTCCGTTGTCTATGTTTGGTAAGGATTTTGAAGTGGACTTAGTCTGCTTGCCGTTGAGTGGGATGGATGTGATCTTGGGTATGAACTGGTTGGAGTACAACTACGTTCATATTAACTGTTTTAGTAAGACGGTACGTTTTTCTTCTGTTGAAGAGGAAGGGGAGGTGGAGTTGATAACTACCAAGCAGTTGAAGAGGTTAGCGCTTGAAGGGAATCAGTTGTTTTCTTTGATGGCGTTCCTGTCGATTGAGAATCAGGCGGTTATCGATAAGATACCTGTGGTATGTGAATTCCCTGAAGTTTTTCCTGATGAGATCCCTGATGTGCCACCAAAAAGAGAGGTCGAATTCTCTATTGATCTCGTTCCGGGAACGAAGCCCGTGTCCATGGCTCCTTATCGTATGTCAGCATCTGAGTTAGCTGAACTGAAGAAGCAGTTAGAGGATTTACTCGATAAGAAGTTTGTGAGACCAAGTGTATCGCCGTGGGGAGCGCCGGTGTTATTGGTAAAGAAGAAAGATGGCAGCATGAGACTGTGTATTGATTATCGGCAACTGAACAAGGTAACGATAAAGAACAGGTATCCATTGCCGAGGATTGATGATTTGATGGATCAACTAGTCGGTGCACGTGTGTTCAGCAAGATTGATTTGAGGTCAGGTTACCATCAGATCAAAGTGAAGGATGGGGATATTCAAAAAACGGCGTTTAGGACACGATATGGACATTACAAATATAATGTGATGCCTTTCGGAGTCACTAATGCACCAGGTGTGTTTATGGAGTATATGAACCGAATTTTTCATGCTTACTTGGATCTTTTTGTCGTTGTGTTTATAGATGACATCTTGATTTATTCTAAGTCTGAAGAAGAGCATGCTGAACATTTGAGAGTTGTGTTGCAAGTGCTGAAAGAGAATAAACTTTATGCTAAACTGTCGAAGTGTGAATTTTGGTTGTATGAAGTGAGTTTTCTTGGGCATATTATTTCAGGTAATGGTATTGCAGTGGATCCTTCCAAAGTTGATGCTGTATCACATTGGGAGACTCCGAAGTCAGTTACAGAAGTTAGAAGTTTTCTGGGTTTGGCAGGATATTATAGAAGGTTTATTGAAGGTTTCTCCAAGTTAGCACTTCCGCTAACGCAGTTGACTTGTAAAGGTAGAGCATTTGTATGGGATGTTCATTGTGAAAGAAGTTTCAACGAATTGAAGCAATGTTTGACGACAGCTCCGGTCTTGGTTTTACCTAAGGCCGATGAACCTTTTGTGGTGTACTGTGATGCGTCCAAATTGGGCTTAGGTGGTGTGCTTATGCAGAATGGCAAAGTGGTGGCTTATGCATCACGACAGTTGAGAATTCATGAGAGAAACTATCCTACTCATGATCTTGAGTTGGCTGCAGTGGTTTTTGTGTTGAAAATCTGGAGACACTATCTGTATGGTTCTCGTTTTGAAGTATTCAGTGATCACAAGAGTCTGAAGTACTTGTTTGATCAGAAAGAGTTGAATATGAGGCAGAGGAGATGGCTTGAGTTACTGAAAGACTATGATTTTGGATTGCATTACCATCCAGGTAAGGCGAATGTTGTTGCTGATGCTTTGAGTAGAAAGACCTTACATATGTCCGCTATGATGGTGAAAGAATTTGATTTGCTTGAACAGTTTAGAGATTTGAGCCTTGTTTGTGAAGTTACTCCGCAGAGTGTAGTTTTGGGTATGCTGAAGATTAAAAATGAATTTCTGAATAGTATTAGGGAAGCACAGAAAGAGGATGTAAAATTAGTGGATTTGATGCATGGTATTAATCAGACTGAAGGTAGTGATTTCAGAGTGGATGATCATGGAGTGTTACGGTTCAGAGATAGAATTTGCATTCCTGATGATGCAGAGATGAAGAGATTAATTCTAGAAGAAAGTCATCGTAGTAATTTGAGTATTCATCCCGGTGCTACCAAGATGTATCATGATTTGAAAAAGTTGTTTTGGTGGTCTGGTTTGAAGCGTGATGTGGCACAATTTGTGTATTCTTGTTTAATTTGTCAGAAATCGAAGATCGAGCATCAGAAGCCAGCTGGGTTGTTGACGCCATTAGATGTGCCAGAGTGGAAGTGGGACAGTATTTCTATGGATTTCGTGACGAGTTTGCCGAGTACCCCGAGTGGTTTTGATTCAATTTGGGTGATTGTGGATAGATTGACGAAGTCTGCACACTTTATTCCGATTAACATCAGTTTTCCCGTGGATAAGTTGGCAGAGATTTATATTCGAGTGATAGTGAAACTGCATGGTGTCCCTTCTAGTATCGTTTCAGATAGAGATCCAAGGTTCACTTCTACATTCTGGAAGAGTTTTCAGGAGGCATTGGGTTCTAAGTTGCAGTTGAGTTCAGCTTACCATCCGCAAATAGATGGTCAGTCAGAAAGGACGATTCATTCGTTGGAGGATTTGCTGAGAGTTTGTGTACTTGAGCATGGTGGAGCTTGGGATAGTCATCGTCCATTGATTGAGTTTACTTATAATAATAGTTACCATTCTAGTATTGGAATGGCACCATTTGAGGCGTTGTATGGTCGGAAGTGTAGGACTCCTTTATGTTGGTTTGAGTCCGGTGAGAGTGTGGTGCTTGGACCTGAGATTGTTCTGTCAGACTACGGAAAAGGTTAAGCTTATCAGAGAGAAGATGAAAGCGTCGCAGAGTCGACAAAAGAGTTATCATGATAAGCGCAGGAAAGATCTTGAGTTCCAAGAAGGTGATCATGTGTTTTTGAGAGTCACTCCGGTGACGGGTGTAGGACGAGCGTTGAAGTCGAAGAAGCTAACTCCGAGGTTTATTGGTCCGTATCAGATATCGGAGAGAGTGGGAACAGTTGCTTATAGGGTGGGTTTGCCACCACATCTTTCGAATTTGCATGACGTGTTTCATGTGTCTCAACTTCGGAAGTATGTTGCGGATCCTTCTCACGTTGTTCCGAGAGATGATGTGGAGGTTAGAGACAATCTTACGATAGAGACTATGCCAATAAGGATTGAAGCACGTGAGGTGAAGAAACTGAAAGGCAAGGAGATACCTATTGTGAAGGTCGTTTGGAGTGGAACGACTGGTGAAAGCTTAACGTGGGAGTTGGAAAGCAAGATGCGGGAGTCGTATCCTGAGTTGTTCGCATGAGGTACATTTTTTTTTTCGAGGACGAAAAATTCTATAAGTTGGGGAGAGTTGTAACGCCCGTTTATTTTATGTTTGGTAGAGTTTAGAGTCATATTTAATTGATTTATGTGATTATGTGATTTGTTTATTTAATTAAATGGTTTTATTAATAGTTAGTAAGAATAAGATAAGAATTAGAATATTTTAGAATTAACGGGGCGGGCTTTGATTATTGGATTTTCCTTGTTACGTATTAGTTTTATGATTTTATGTTGAAAAACAATTATGTTGATTTTAATTACTACTATGAATCACGTTGAGACCTTATTGCCAAACTTTGATAGAACAATTGTTGAATAAATATTGTTATATTTCCGCTGCGATTTCAGTGAATTTTGTTGACAAGATTGATTTAAATAAATAGAAATTTTCTTATTTATTACTTGAATGAAATAGTAGCGTAATACTCCGTGTTTGATGTTACTTTGATTTATTATTTCAGTTGCGATTTATATATTTATTTATTTTGGGAAACGGGGTGTTACACGCACGGCTGTAGTTAGACAAATTTGGACTATCGAACCAAGATCGGACCATTCACATTACAAATTGAGTAAATCACGTCTAAGTTGGATGTGAGTCATTTGATCTTGATTCAATGGTCTGAATTGTTTAACTACGACACATATAGGATTCAGAATCCAAATCCGTTGTCGCCATACTAGTTATAGAGTCTAACACAAATACTAATCTTGATTTGGTTCAGCAAGTGATTGACAAAACCAGAGAATATTCACATTGGAACTTTCACTATACAAATGTAAGACGCCAAGCTAGAGCTAATATGTCGATGGCAGACTACGAAGCCACCCTAGGTAGAGAGATCAGCACTAATTATCCACTAGTTAATTTCTTGATGGCTGCTGACTCTGATTTTTTTGTTGGGACATTGGGTTCTACTTGGTCCTTCCTTATAGATGGAATGAGAAATACTGGGGGTAAGGTAATGTCTGGATACTTGAGTGTTAACAAGGATAGATTTTGGTGATGTATTGTAAATTTGATCATTTGTAAATAATAGTATGATTGATTAATGTTCATCATAGAAAAAAGTTTTAATTAATAATACTCGAAACCGGTCAAATAAATTTTACCAACTTTTGATTAGATTTGAATATAATTACAGAAGCGCAATCTCTAATAGAAAGAGTTGTTGAAGAATCAATTATTCAAAATGATTTAGTATACATTAAGTTTAAACCAGGACTCATCAATATTTTATTTTCTGCAAAAGTAAAAAAGGCATTTTATTTATATAGTACTGTACTTAATACTCACAAGAACGACTCCATCAAGATTATTGAATGATTCTTTAGATAAGTTATAGAATGTAAATAAAATTCCATAATCAGCCTCAGTGAAAAGAAAAGGTAACAATGAGGATCCAAACCATGAAAATTAAGAATTACAGAAATCAACAAATTTTACAGTGTCAATGTCAGTTTAAAAAATAGCCAAAACTTGATGAGTGAAAAATGAATACTGACCAAGATGGCGCTCACACAAATGCAACCATTAATATTGATGTAGTTACAAATATTGATATCTTGGAGAAAATTAGAATGAAGCCAAGTAACCAAACTAATTGAAGGCGATACTCTCTTCATTTTCACTTCGTATTACAATACAACAATTTTCAAATGATGAAAGCTCTCTCCATGAACCGATATAACAAATGGGCAAAAATTATAAAGGCGTGTAAAACTCCCAGTAAATTCTTGGCGAGATCATCCAGTGCGAAAAGTATAGTCAGCTGTGCAAAAAAAACTGTCTTTAAACTTTCTCTTTGGCGACGATTATCAAAGTAGCCATTACAGACGCACCACATCACTATTGGTATATTTCTCCCAAATCAGAACTTCCCTGATGCACTCCATCGCTTCCTTTAGCAACAGTTTGCTTCTTATTTTTCTTAAGTTTGGCTCTTTTTGCCTTCATGCGGCGTTTCCTCTCATTTGCATCGACCCATTTGTAGTCTGAAGGAATAATGAAAGGGTCTACTTCATCCTTATATCTGTGACTGTGAGTACGGCTATCAGAGTCGCTAGAAAGCATACCACGACTTCCTTTCATCCATGAAACCCAGGATGCTGACCCTTCTGATTCCTTGGATTTGGCATCCTGGAAGTAGACCGGGCTAGAGAGTGGAGTTGAAAACTCCTCTGGCGTCTGAAGCTCCTCAAATTTTGTAAAAGTGACAATAACCCTTATAGTAGGGACAATAGGAATAGCTACCTGCATAGCAGTAGCATAACCAGAGGAATGTGAAACAAGGACCCAACATTAATATTAATTTTGTTTTACAATACAATTTGTCATATAAAAAACTAGTAACAGCCATATGAACATACATCCTATATACACCTGACTTGTTTAAAAGCGTCTCTAAAATGTTCAAAAAGGACAAGACAGCGGTTTTAGGCATCCTTTCCTTAATGCAATTAGAAGATCTATACTTAGAAAGAAGTGTTGTTTTGTGTATTGATGTCCATTAGATTTAGAATGCCACTGTGACTTTCTTCTTGGAGTGCTAGAGTTTTCATATCTAGGAGCAAAATCTACAATGAAAAATAGAAAGGGCACCAACCACTACAATTTTAATGATGTTTGGGCAACATATAGAATTTTCTTTGCATTATATTGTTCTTTATAGATGATGAAAGCTACATATCTTCAGATTTTATAATCTACAGAAGGGCATCTCCACGTATCAGCCTAAAGAATACTGGGTACAAGCCAGGAACTTGAGAAGCTTCTATTTCTTTTAACACAACTCCATGCAGTGTTCAATTAGGACAAAGATTCAAACGGAGAAAAAACTAGGAACAATAAATATCTAAAACAATGATGCTAGGAAGCTGTTGTCACATAATTGACATGAGAAACTTCTCATTCTTTTAACACAACTTCATGTATGTGTTCAATTAGGACAAAGATTCATAGGGCAAAACAATCTAGGAACCATAAATGTCATAAATCATGATGCTAAGAAGCTCGAGTCACATATTTGACAATAGAACGGTGATAGTATCTACCCCTAGAAAACCATCTATATTTGGATATAGAGTGATGGAAATAAAGAAATTGATTTGCACCCACTTATGACAATAGAGAAAGAATCTGTCATTTATGCACTATCAAAGAAAAGTAGAAAACCCATCCCTAACCAACCAATAAGAAATAAAGAACTTTCAAGCAGGGGGAAGAATGTCTAGACAAATTGCATAAGTTTTTTAAAAAGTTGTAGAATAAACTCCTACTTTCACCCTCATATAGTACAAGTGTCATCACTTTTTTGTTCTTGGAAAATTTATTATCAATTCAAGTATGCAAAATGTCATCAAAACTGGCTCTTCTTTGTCACGTGGAAGCCTTGATTTAGGGACTAGTTTGATGACATTTTGCATGAATGAGACTAAATTGATGATACTACGCATTATCATGGGACTAAGTTGATATATGGATGACCAATGCAATATTGCTTTGCATTATTGAGGAACCTTAGCCTGTTCGGTTTGAGAAAACATTATTTGTTGTTTCCTGTTTTTCCCTTTTATTTACAAAAATGACACTTTTCCTGAAACCAAACAGATCTTAAATTAACAGCAAATTCATCTGATGACCAGAATAATGGACAGTTGTAATATGCATGTTCTTGGAATTCTTTCTTACTCCATTCTTTCGATTACTGAGAGTATTGTTCGGTTCTTGGAATTCTATCTTCATAAATTTTATATTTGGCCTAACTCATCTTCACAAAACCGGCTTGTAAGGTGAGGGTTGCCCAATATATAAACACTACACAGGCCATATCTCTTAACAATATGGGACTAAATCCAACCCTTCACACCCAACACAATGAAGGTGTTGGAGGCTGCAATGAAGGAAAGCCAAATGCCACAATTAGGCGGTTGGGGGCGGACCACGATGAAGGCGCAATTTCCAACATATTTTACTTAAAGAAAGGATCCTAACATATCTAGGCTTGCCTATGTAACAAATATATGAACAAAACCACAGCTAACTAGCCTTATAAGCAAATAAGAATCAGGTAATAATACAAGCACATTGTAACATGAAGGGTGCAACGCGACTTTGCATTATAAAAATGAAGTAGCGGAGGTTATGATAGTATTTGGGTTACCTTGACAGGAAAGGTTCCTTGAGGAAGTTTAGTTGTCAAAAGTTCTCTGAGTCTCCTAATAGCCTTCACCTTGTTTGCTAAGATGTCAAGTAAGGGCAGAAGCTCATCTGTTTTCAAAGGAAAGTCTTGCGTCAACCACAAGACAGGTCTTACACCCTTTTTGAACTCACTCTCGCTCTTAGACTCGTTACTCACTCCTTTCTTCTTTTTCTTTTTCAAGTTTTGATCCTTTCCTTTCTTCGAGTTCTTTTCTCCGTGACCCTCCTTCGGAAACTCAGGCTGTGGCTTTTGCTGATCGCTCGATCTCTGCTTACTACCTTCTTGACCCAAAACTGAAAATTTCTTCGAAGACTTTGAATCCTCATGTTCATCATCACCACTCTTCAAGCTTTTCTTGTTCCAACCAAACCAGCCCTTCTTCTCTTTAACAACACCATTAACTTCACACTTGTCATGTCCATTTTCAGGACCATCAAATCCTCCTCCTAGTTCCTCATCCTGACAAACACCATCAGAGTTTCCCATCCTTAGCGCCGAATCCAATTGCATCCTCTCCTCAGCAGTCAACACATCATCGTACCCCTCTCCATTCGAAAAAACCTCTTCATCATTCAAAGCACCAGGAACCCGCCTGGATTTCACACTAACCATAACATTGAGCATATCATAAACCCTAGCCTTCCAATTCCCAACAAGCTCAGTCTTCTCCTGACGCCTCCAATTCAAATTCGGAACAAGCTCAGCTTGAGTAACATCAATCCCCGGGCGATACATATTCGTCTGAAACATCAAAGAAACTTCATGAGCAACTTCAGCATCAGTAGGCTGTGTACCAGCACCTTCCAAAGCATTAATAACTTCCTTCTCCTTATGAGCAAGCGAAATCAAAGAACCACACGGAAGATTCACATTACCATCCTCCGAACTATATCCATCGCCAAGAAACAAAAAACTCTGATCCGAACGTTGAATTCGAAAACCATCAAAACCAGCTAATGTCATATCAGCACGAAGATTGGAACCACGTTTCCAAATACGGTAAGTATCAGACGGAGCAATTCTACCTATAAAAGGAATAACAGAACTCTCAAAATGGAAAGAAATCTCCATATAGAAATCACGAATTCTCTTCGCCGAAGCAATAATCCGCGGCAATCTCCGGCACCATTTCGCCCAAGCGAGAGGTTGATAATGTCGCGCGATAACAATCGCAATCGCTTCCTCTCTACTACACACCGCTTCTTGAAGAGCACTCCAGCCTTGTTCGTTTTGTAAACTCCAATCGGCGCCGGCGGACATGAGAATATCGGCGGAGATTGGATCCTTGAGACGAACAGCGAGATGGAGAGGCGTTTCTCTATGAGGAACATCGCGGCGATCTATGACGGCGGATACTTTATCGGCGAGAATTTCGGCGCCGAGTGATTCGACCTCGGTGGTGACTTCGCCGGCGTTGCGGAGATTGGGGATGGTGGTGATGAGACGGCGGAGTGAAGCGTGGTCGCGATTTGCGACTGCGACGTGTGCGGGACTGTGTGCGTATTTGGATATATCTTCCATTTGAATCTGAATCTGAAGTGAATGAGTGAATCTGAGTTAGTTAGTGTTGAATTTTGTAAGAAACGGTTTATCTGATTTGGTAAAGAGTTTTGAATTGTGAGGAAACGGTTTTAGAATTGGTTATATATAATAGATAAGGTGGTTGGGTTGTGTTGTGCTGTAATGTAGTGAGAGAGAGAGAGAGTTGGTGAGGGATGGTACAAAGAAAGGAAAGAAGTGGAAGTTTCGGTAATTTGGAATTGAAAATGGAAAGAAGAGGGATTTAGGGTTGAGAAGAGAAGAGAAAAGATTGGATTGGATCTAAAGAGTGAGTGAGTGAGAGAGAGAGAGAAGAAGTGAAAAAGAAAAGGCGCGCACATGAAAGAAGCAGCAACGGAGGGAGGGAGGGACAGTTGAGTCAGAACTGGAGTCGTCGTCCTCTGTTAGTCCGCTTCTTGCTCCGGGGGCCCTTTTGTTTCCTGAATGAGAGTGACCCCACCGTTTGGCCCCGTCATTTTGCACGGAATTTTAATTTTAATCTCTGTATTGATTTTTGTTCTAAATAAATCTTATAATTAATTACATTTTTTGTTTTTAATAGCTAAAACTAAAATCTGCAGAAAATTTGCATGTTTTCTGCATATTTTCTTACGAATTTTTCTGTAGATTTTCACTTTAAAGACTAAAATAAAATAAAAAATGTTGATTCAAAGACTTATTTAGAACAAAAATTGATACATGGATTAAAATCAAAATTTCGTGTACATACAAAAACTAAAATGATGTTTAAGCATAATAATAATAATAATAATAGTACGAGTTTAATAGTCTATCCGTCCCAATATATAAACACTTTTGATTTATTTCACGCATATTAAGAAAAGTTGGTAATATAACTATTGTATCTAGTTTGTGTGTAAATTTTATCAAATTGTCATTTATTTGTATGTGTAAAATTTTGACTTTTTACATTCTAATGCAAGTTAGTAGTAATACACAAGATAATTACAAAGGTGACGAGCTACTCTCTAGGATGAGAACACTCTGGAAAATGATAAAGCTGCCAAGTTACAACACAATGTTTATGCTCTAGATCCCGTCGATAAGATAGCTCAAGTGATAAGAGATGAAAGACATATAGATTGGGTAGAGGGAAATATAGGGTTCAACTTCTGGCGGGAGCAATCTATATTTCCGATGTATCCAAAAAAGATCATGTCCCCATCTCCTAAATGTGTCTTTTATAGTCTCTATTTTCTTGATCTAATGGGTCTCTCTTTGAAAGTACAATTCAATAAACTAACACTCCAAGATCTAAGTGTAGCTCGTTCGTACAAGGCACATTGAGTTGGAACATACATGTCACTTGTCCGTGCATGTCACATGGAACTGCACTCAGTGATTGATAAAGTAGATGACAGTTGAGCAGGGTGACGTGTCGAGCTAAACAGGTCGACAATATAATTTAATGACATGAATGGAGATTAACGTTAGACTTGATAATGAGAACCACATATTGATCTTCCACAATTACGTTGGGGCATAGGCAGGCTGGAACCCCTTCATACCAAAGGGGCTAAAACCAATGAAGTGAGTATGTCTTTCCATCATTCACCAACATACCAATTGAAGTTATTTTTCAACAACATGAATTCTACAAGGGTTTTAAGTATTGAAGATGACAGATTGACTAGAAACACAAAAAGTAAAGTTGAGACCTTGAGAGGAGTTAGATCTTAATGAAAAATGTGTATGTCCCTACAAAGATAAACTGTGAGAGATGGAGAGTGCACAAGATTTTAAAATAGTCCTCTTATATTGACTCAATTGTTGAGGAAAACAATCAAAGGTATGGAACAATATGTTAAGATGTTTGCAATGTTGCTTGATATTATACTAATCATGGATGAATTCACATTGTGGTGTTCCCCGTGGAAGCACACTTTAATGGTGCATCTATTGGGAAAAAGATGGGAAGTCGGCTCGTGGAAGCAAAGTTACAAAGCCTCTGGGCTAAGGAGGGGGACATCAGAGTGGGGGGCCTTCCAAAAGGACACTATATGGTGCATTTACTACTGAGAAACATTACAAAAATCTCAAAGTTTGGTTAAATGTTGTTGATCATTGTTTGATCATTCAAAGTTGGAGGCTTTTGTATGAAGCAACAACAATCTCAACTGGAAGTGTTGTTGTATGGGTGAGGATTCATGACCTTCAAATGGAGCTCTATAATAGGAATTTTCTCTAGCGTGTTGGAGAGGCATTAGGTAATATGGTGAAGGTGGAACACTTGACTTGACTTCCATTGAATCTCATGTTTGATTTGTACGTATTAGTGTGGAAATATATTTGGACAAGAAATTCATTGCAAAGTTCACTTTGAGTGTTTTAGGTCTTGTTCTTAATCTTGAATAAGAAGGATTAAATGTTTTGGAAATAGGAACCATGAGATTACAAGAAGAAAAAAACAGAGAATCATTTCTATTTTCCTTCCCCCAAAAGTAAATACTATTATTTTTCCTCATTAAAAAATTGTCATATTTGTTCACGTTCAATAAAATAAAAATTATAACTTGTTCCTATTTTTCTTCTGTATTTCTTGTTTAAGAATATATCTAACTTCAACATTTTAATGAATTTAAATCTAAATCACTCAGACAATCAAGTGCAGCATCTATGTCGGGGGTTACAGTAGCAAGCTTGTTGATCTCCGCAATTGTGCAACAGTGCTTTTCAGCAGTATTCACCGCAACCAACTCTTGAGAAAATATACAATTCATACCCGATGAAACCTGCAACCATTTAAAAAAAACACATTTAGCGTAAACGGAGAACAATATTATTATAGTCAAACTATGCATTAAAACTCACTTAATAGGTCGAGTGTTGTTAGCACTCCTTTTCAAATATTAGTCGAGAATACCGTGAAAACAACTTTCTTTAATGATGCCCTTATTTTCTCGATACGTAGGTCGAAAATACGAACAGACAAAATAAAGCTCAGATAAGCATCTTGTAATTTATCTTATGAATGTAGTACTTACATCATAAAGGGTGTCTCCAATCTTCAGCTTAACTTTACCGCTCTTGTACACAAGCATTTTGCCAATTAACCCAGCTGGCAATTCGTTAAACTTGACAAGCTTCGCCGCACCTCTAGGACCTCCAGGACGCTTAACATTCTCCTTAACATATTGGCCTCCTCCAGCAGTAGGTAGGTTTTTAATCATAGGAACAACTGGTGGTAATTTCATGAAGAATGCACTTGCCTCTGGGTTTTCCTCCTGCCAACAATTTGCTCAAAACATTGTTATAATAATTTAAAGCAAGTTGAACTTAATATATTTGATTTCCTAAATTTTGGTTTAGTTACCAAAAGGTCCAGCTCTATTGCTGAATTTGCTGTGCTTTCATCATAAGTTCTGGATTCCTCGTCCACCTTCCCAAATTCCTCTTCATCAAGATATTCTATCAGAACAATAAGTGAAGTTAAAGCCACTTGACTTAGTAACATAGCATAATACAAAGTGTGTGTTATTTTCAACCTAACTAACTCCAGTGGAAGATTGATACAATATAAAACAGTAAAACTAAAATATCATAATTCTGTAATAAGGTAGAACAAATTTAGTTATGAAATTGACTAATCGGGATTGCTCTAGTCTGGTGAAATTGAAATTCACTCTAATTTACTCTACTATTATACTATTATTCTTTCCTTTTTTGCTTTATATGAAAGATGATTCCTGGAATTTACCTGGGTTGCCTGAATATGGTTTTCTCAAGGGAAGAACATTTGGATATTCACTGTAAAGGTCCTGTAGCAACGTCCAAAAAACAATATTTCAGGATGAAACAAGCACAAACAATTACACTTGCAGATTGCAGTTACATACAGGAAACAAATAAAAACAGTAAATGAATAAAACAGCATATTTTGTTTCACTCAGTTCACTTACCCATGGTTCTTTATATTCTTTCACCTTCTTACCTGTGGTTAAAGTATCATAAATATATTGGTCAGTAAAAGAAAGGATCGTTCAGCAGGAGCAGTTTAAAAGAAAATGCCTTAACAGAGACATACCATTGGATGCTGAATTTTCACTGCCGCTGGTCTTGCTCCCATACGATTTGAGAGAAGTTGGTTGGGCTTCAGAACCAAAAACAACATGTGAAGCTGACACTGCAAACCATAAATGAGCAAAGCAATATTAGAAAGCTAATAAGTTGATTTTAATTCTATTAACGAAAAGGGCATCTCATGAGATCTCTACAAAGGCGGACTAGATGGCAAGAACTCATATTGTCCAACTTCATGTTTATCTTTGATCAACCAAGCACTCATAGGAATGGCACAAACATTCAAAGCAGTAAATGTTAACTATCCAAGAAACAAGAAGGATGTGTTGTTCACTAAAAATATAAAAGCTGAAACTATTTACAAAAAATGAGATTACTTTCGCTCTACAGTTGCTTTGCACAATATTCATAGTAAATGTTCCTCAATTGCTCATCTCTAAGCAAACTCAATCACATATGAAGGTAAAGTATAGCAAAGTTGATCATTTTAAAGATGGTTATAGTATTTATCAGTAAATTCAACTTTAATACTTAAATGGTTCAAACATTTCTGCGTAGCTTTACTATTTGAGGATTTATCACAAAAGTATAATTTGTTTTCAAATAAATTTCAAAATCATGGAAACAGAAAATCAGTGGTTCCAATTTATAAGTTACAGAAAGTTGGTCATTACAATTTCAATAACCAAAAGTGCTAACATACTCTACCTTTTTTCTCAACCTTCATCCTTAACTTCGTCGAATTCTCCTACAAAAGTATAATAAATAAAATTTCAACATAACAAAATTAAAACCATAGAAAAATCAAACAAGGGACTATCAATCAAATCGAAATAACATACATTGAAACGCCGAAGCATCGCTTCAGTCTTTATTGATGCCGCTTTATTATCATCCTCGACCACTTCACTACAGAAACAGAACAAATTAAAGGAAGATCAAATTAAGCTGGGCAATCAGTATTATTAAATAACGACTCTATAAAACTATAGTGCTAGTCCCTCTGAACTTAGTCCAGTTGGGATATTGCATGCAATATGCAAGGACCAGAGTTCAATCCCTTATACGCCTAATTCTTGCCACTAGGCTACCTGACCAAAAAAAACTATAGCGCTATATATAGTGTAGCAAAACTCAAACAAACTGTTATTTAGTACAAAATATTGTCAAACAACAAATAAAGGGACACTATAGCAAATGCTACGCAGCATAATTTGAACAAACCGCTATTTTTGGCAATCTGCAATTGATAACATTGTCTTAACAAAAATAAAAAACTATTGGAAAAAAACTTGATAGTTGATGCTTGATATATACCTTTTAACTTCTATCTTCGGCACTCGACGAGGTGGAGCTTTCGGTTGAAATCTTACCTGCAAAAAAAATATAAATCTCGTGTCATTCATTCACCAAAAGATCAGCGAAATGAAACAAATAAAATAAAATTTTCAACATATTGAAATAAAATCAAACCTTTCTTCCTGTTGGAGCCTTTGGAGGCTTTGAATCCATAATAGTGATCTTAAACTAAGAAGAAAAAACGAATTCAAAATTAGATATCAGATTCTGAACGTAACGCAATAAATAGTTCAATGTAGCATTAATCATTGGCATAAGAATGAAAAGTGAAAAGAACAGAAAACAGAGGAAGAGAAGTGAGTTTACCGGAAACCGCCGCGTGATGATCGGAAATTGAGGAATTACGGCGGGAACACGTCGGAGAGGAGGTTGCGGTGGAGCTTAATGCAAGAGACGGCTGCGTTGTTCTACTTCAGAATTTAGAACTCGCAGGGTTTTTAGTTTTTATTTATTTATTTAATTAATTATTACTTATTAGATTCCGAAATTACCCCCAACCATTGCACTTTAACATTCCTGATTGGTGTGTTTTTTGGGTTTTTGAAAGACAGTTATGGAATGGAGGTACCGCTCTACGTAGCCAAGAATCTAGCAAACGTGCAAGGTGCAAGTGCAACATTAGATCCACTGAGGTAACTTTTTATTTTACAAAAACTCTTATTCAACAAATAAGAGAAGATGGTTGAGATAAGTTATTTACTTAGACGACGTTTTATTGTGTAAGATATGATATTGAGATTTTTGATAAGGACACTCAATTAGCAACAAGATATATATGGATGCTCTCGTCTCGAAAAGAATGAGTTACAATAGAGTATTATTTTTAAGTTAAAATAATTTTTGCTATTATTAACTAACAATTACGAGAGTTGATCGAATTAACATATTTAGTGAACAAGCAATGGATTTGTTAACTCTAAGTTGAGTTTTTTTTTCACCATCAATATCCATGGTCCATTGGGCCGACGAACTCGATTCAAAGTCATTTTTGACATCAAGTGATTCTAACTCTTTCCAAATCCAATTTTCTTTTAATCAGCAAATATATTATAATACTCAATCATAAGTATACGATATACATATGGCGAGAAAAAGTACAAAAAGACAATAAAATATAAAGATCAATAACAATATTAAAAGTCTCACCCCTACTTCACCATTACGCAAACAACTAAACCCCCATCACACCATCCATACCACACATTTGCAACTGAGAGACATGGTGTTCGACTCTGAAATCAATTGATAGAACCTTGGAGTCCTAAAGCTTTATAACCCCACAGTGAAATCTCATACTTCTAATGTGAGACTCGAATCTCATGCCTTGAATCACACCACAAAAACTAGTTATTGTGGTTGAAGAATCCAAAAAATCTTATAATTCCTATAGTGGAATCTTATACTTCTAATGTGAAACTCAAGTCTCATATCTTGCAATTAGGTCATAACATCTCACCATGTTCTACAACTCCACCCCCAGTTAAAAGTAAACGCCGACAGTTAAACACACTCCACACATACCTCAACAAATTGCAACCCACCAAAGCAACCAGCTCAATGGAGACCGCTGGAAACCACTGTACAAGCAAAGAATCTATATTTGTGATCTGGTTGTGTGGCGCCAGGGACAACTTGTCGGATCCACCGGAACAACTCATGTCTCAGCCCGCAGTCTATTTCCAAACAGTCAACACCAACACGATAAATTTTAATCAAATACAAAGAAAAATGTCAAATATAATTGAAATCAAACTATAATCTCTTACCAAATTCAACATCAATAATATTGAACCGTTAATAGATCTCTTACCTAAATGTATTTGAAATAAATAGATTAATTTCTTATTTTTAAAACTTATAATAAAGATGAGGATTGTTGAGCTGACTCAATGCCAACAATTCATAGTTTTTTTCTTAAAAAAATACTTAAAATCAGTTGAATTCAACATTATGGATGTGAGTCCTCAAAAGAGCAAAATGACAAAAATCTGGATAAACTCCAATGGTTGCCCATATTTACCAAATTTCACGATCGTTACAAAACATCACGTGTGAAACAGCACTAAAGACGTAACAATAATATTATCTATTTTTATATTAGATAAGTGATTTGTGTCTAAAAAATAAAATTAGATGAAGTGATAATCCACTTAACTTAAATTCACATATTTGAAAGGTTGGCTTATTTATTTTGACATTTTGTCAATTGAATTAAGATTTATAAACTGACAATAATGTTTATATATTTTCCAAAATAATAGAATTACTCTGCCGTCTAGAAGTTCTAGCTCAACTGGCAGAAAATGTCGAAATTGCTAGGTCGGACGTCCATGACCTGGGTTCGAAATATTAAAATATGTAGAAAAATAAATAAAATATTAAAATATGTAGAAAAATAAGATCATGTGTATATTTAGTCTGAATTTAAACTAAATTACATTGAACTTATTTTTAAATTTAAAATTTACAGAGAATATTAAACTCATGATTTGAATGGTAAAGAAACATGTGGTCCAGTAAAATAAAAATGCAATATGTAATTATAAACTCGATTATTGATTTATGCGTATGAAAAATCAAGAAATCACAAAAAATATTACTCATAAATTAAATCTCAAAAGATATTACTCCAACTCACTCCCACATTCCAAAATTAACACTACTTGTATTGTTGATGATAATGGTAAATACACTCATACACACTTCACTACTCTAGTTGAAATTGTTAGGTATGATGTTTAATCTATAATCTGAGTTCAATCTTTGATAATTCCACTTTGTACGTGTATTTATAATAGTTTTATTATTTCGCCTATGTATCTAAATTTTTTTTAATAAATCTTTGTATTATTGGTGATAATGGTAAATACACTAACACAACACTCTATAATAATTTAGTAATTGTAAAAAAAAACATAATTTAGTAAAATTATTACTACCATTAACTATCTTTCATTTATAAAAAAAAATCTTAATTTGCAAAATGATCAAGTAGACTAGGTGAGATGGAATGTACCAAAAAATATAAAAAGACTAGGTGAGATGGAGTATTTTATCACTTTTTAAGAAAATGTTAACTAATGTCTTTGCAGAATTGCGGCACCAAGGGCAGTTATAAGGGAATCAAATATGATCTAACCTAACATACATGAATTTACGAAACTAAATTGTACTCTTCCAATCTTATTTATAAGTAAATTTGATATTTTTGGTACATAAAAAAAATGAATGTATGTAGTCTACAATATAGACAATCACATACGATCATTTTTCAATGTATTAAAAAAGTTAAATTTATTTGTATAAACCGGATTTGCATATTCCCACCACTATTTAAATGTGAGAAACTAAGAATGAGAAGTAACTTATACATTCTTAATAGTTGTTTTAGTTAGACTAATCTAGCAAACTCTCTCTTTTCTTTGTACATCTGCATGTAGTTGAGCTCAAAATTACATACAGATAATTACAGATTACAGATACATCTAAATCTACAATCAATCTCGCTTAATCATCTGGTAATGTAATTTCACTCATTTTCAATTTCATCATGCTGTTCCTTTCACAACCACCAATCTTTTTATCTTTTTTTACTTATAAAAGAACAACATTACAAAATTTCAACAACACACCAAGAACAACGCAAAATCCAAAAATACCAAACCTTAATTTCATTGTATTGTCATGCATGCGTCATGTTCTTCACAATTCATGTGACTTGTCTCTGTTTTAGTGTCACTAACAAACCTATGCTACGTGTCACTTTCATTCATCGCTATTTATTTTCTATATCTATCAATTTGTTTCTTGAATTAATTGAATTTTGTTATTTTTCTTTAATTTTGTTTATATGGCTCCTCCTAGTTTTCATGAAACGGTGAAAGGTTTTGTTTTTTGTCACTTTTTTATTATTATTCATCTAATCTAATTTAGTAATTTTCCTTTCTGTATTTTTGTTATTGTTATTGTTATTGATATTGAATTATTCAATTCAACAACTATACCCTTTTTTTAATTGTTTTGTTAAGGATGTTATGTTATTTGACGTGGATTAGGTAGATTAGTTAATTAATATTGATGCATTTAAATAATTTTTTATATTTTAATTGGAAATTTATACTGTATGAATTTTTAAGGGTTTTTCAAATTTCAATTATTGATTTTGAATCCAATAATCATGGCAGAGGAATGTGACTTTAAAATTGGTGATCTGATTTTTTAATTTTATATATTTTTTTTAACATTAATTTTGTTAAATTGGAAATTGTGGAATGGATTCCATGAAATTAGGGTATTTACATTCACGCAGTTGTGACATTGGTGACCGATCAATCCAGATAGGATGGTAAAAATTTATAATACAAAGTATTGAGTTTTAATTTAGACTATCCATTCTGGATCGAATGGATACCAATGTTTTGACTGCGTGGATACTGCAAGGGAGCTGAATCTGAAATTGTGATGAAATTGTAATAATAATTGATTGATTTTTTACTTTTGGTTTGTTGTAGTTCCAGAGAAAATGGTGACTAGAACCGTGGATCTTCGGTCGGACACAGTGACAAAGCCAACTGAGGCAATGAGGGCTGCTATGGCAACTGCTGAAGTTGATGATGATGTTCTTGGCTATGATCCGACTGCTTTACGTTTAGAGACAGAGATGGCGAAGATGATGGGAAAAGAAGCCGCTCTTTTTGTTCCATCAGGGACAATGGGGAACCTTATATGTGTACTTGTCCATTGTGATGTTAGGGGAAGTGAAGTGATTCTTGGAGACACTTGTCATATCAATATTTATGAGAATGGTGGTATTTCGACTATCGGAGGGGTGCATCCGAGACAGTTGAAAACTAACGATGATGGAACCATTGATATTGATTTGATAGAGTCTGCTATTAGAGATCCTAGGGGGGAGCTATTGTTTCCAACAACAAAGCTTATTTGCTTGGAAAACAGTCATGCAAAGTGAGCAATTTTAGTTGTTCTGTTTTCCACTCTTACTGATGCATTTTGCTAATTTTCATCCATATTTATGGAATAATTATGAGTGTTTCATTTTCCTCGATGCAGCTCGGGTGGCAGATGTATCTCAGTTGAATACACAGATAGAGTTGGAGAGGTTGCTAAGAAGCACGGATTGAAGCTTCACATTGATGGAGCCCGAATTTTTAATGCATCAGTTGTAAGTAAATTTGTATTTTATTTATGATTTCTCTAAAAGCTTTATGATAAACAAAGTTGTATAGCGCCTCAAATGATTTGTTTTACTTAGTATATGCATTTGTGAAAATAACATATGATGGTCAATGATCTTTGAAGATATAATATAACCCGTGTCTTGATCTGATTTTGTTAACTTATAAAAAGATGAGGTTGGATAAGTTTAAAAAATATTTTATCCAACCTCATCCTTTTCATAAGTTCCCTAATCTAACATCTCCTGTTACTGCTTTTTTGTTTTTCCATTTTGCGTTACATCCAAATAAAATTTGCTTTCTGTTGATTTTCCAGGCACTTGGTGTTCCTGTGGATAGGCTAGTTGAAGCAGCTGATTCGGTTTCAGTATGTTCTTTCTTTCTTTTTCTTTTTTTGACAGCGATGCAATATTGCTCCTGTCTTTGGCAGTTCTATCTATCTTATTGAAGGGCTAATTTTATTGCGTATCAAACTTAGTTAATTCCATATCTTATAAAGAAATAATGAAGCTAACAGACTTATAATTCATTTGACAATATGACTTAGGTTTGCCTATCTAAAGGTATAGGTGCTCCAGTTGGATCTGTCATTGTTGGTTCCAAGAACTTCATCGCCAAGGTAGTTCAATGGAAATTAATTAGCAGCTACATTGTTCATGAAGGACTGTTATTTAAGTCTAGCTTATCTATTTCTTTTTAGGCTAAGCGACTTCGGAAAACCTTGGGTGGTGGAATGAGACAGATCGGCATCCTTTGTGCTCCTGCACTTGTTGCCTTAAAGGAAAATGTTGGAAAGCTTGAAAGTGATCACAAGAAAACTAAACTTTTGGCTGGTAAGATTATGCAATTCAAAGTGAGGCAGTCCTAAGTCCGCATGAGAAGTTATAAGTTTTTCAGAAATCAGAAAGTTATTTTTCTTCTTGTAAGACTTATTTTTCTGTCTTCTAAAAATATTTTCCCTAATTTCAGATGGGCTGAATGAAATTAAAGGACTCAGAGTTAATCCGTGCTCCGTGGAAACCAATATAGTGAGTATTTAGTATATTGTATTTTGTTTATGCGAGTGGAAGTGTGGAACTGCATTTTTTCTGTGATGACATGATATTGATTCTTTTGAACGATGTTTCCATCGTCTCAAGATATTATTGCTTAGTTTCTTTCTCAATATACTAGGCCTATAGTGACAGGTGCTAACAACATTAAGTATTTATGACTTGTAAGTTCGAATGTCCCTCTATATAGCATAGTTTTGTATTACTCTATCTGTTTCTAATTTCTAAATGACTTTCGATTAATGTTTTTCCACACATATTAGGAAAAACAATAAATGAATGAATGAGTGTAAGAATAAAAGTGCTATAAATGACCATATATCTTTATCCTAATTCCTAACAATAAGTTATTTCTTTCCCTGATACTAGATATTTATTGACATTGAGCCGGGTTCACGGACTACAGCAGAAAAGATATCCAAGTACATGGAAGAACGCGGTATCCTTCTGATGCAAGAAAAGTCATCAAGGTATTATTAGGCTTCTAATTGTTCAACTCTAAAATGAAACCAAGGCCACGCTACTGTGAGTTTCACTGAGATTTTGTGCGATTAATCATCACATTAACTGTGTCCTTTCAGTAACACAGATTCTTATGTGAACTTGGCAATGTTTCATACATCAAATAATTATTAAAACTTAATATAATCATGCATGAGTGTTAGCATAATCTATGTACAGGTATCTTTTCCCTAAGCTTAGAATTCACTGGAATTCTACAGTATGTAAATTTTGACAGTGTGTATGATATTTTGCTTATGTTATTAGGTTTAAGATTAACTTCCAATTTGTAATGGTGTGATTAGTAGAAAAAAGTTAGTATTTTCAAACAAGCAAACAATTCTTCTGTTTAACATTTTCACTCTTTATATCCAGTAATTAATTTCTTCATAGAAAATGTAACAAATAATTTTACTGTATAGACATTAATATGTTTAATGAGAAAGAGGCTAATGACAGTGTATGCATATTCCAGATTAAGAGTGGTCCTCCACCACCAAATATCAGCAAGTGATGTGCACTACACCTTATCATGCTTTCAGGTTTGAGTCCAAATTCATTGAATATTTGATTCAATATACTTTGTTCTTTTCCAATTTTAGGCATACTAGTATACTAGTGTAGCTTTAATGTTAGATGATTATTAAATTTAACTTTTTGTTGTATATTGCAGCAAGCTTTACAAATTGAAAATGGCAACTAGTGGAAGAATAGCACTTTGCTGGTGTATTATTGGTTTATCACAAGGGAAATCCAAATTCCATTTCTCTTTGTTTATTTTATTTTGTATGTATTCAAGAATGAAAATGGATTTACATATTTGATGATGCCCACTATTATGTATTATTTTTACTTTAACCATCGTTTATAAATAGTCTTATGATGGGTCATTGTTATTGTCCAATGATTAAGATGTTCATTATAGCTTCCTACCTTTTTTTGTTCTTTCAAAAGTTTATAGCTTTCTATCTAAGTAAACCTAAGATCATTAATTTGATCCATTAATTTATTACATTATTAAAGCAAGTGATTGAGCTAAAGCAATTCATGAGTTTCACTTAAAGATGAATTGTTCAGAAAAACTCAAGTTTAATTCTTGACCGGAACTATATTTTATCAAATTTTGTTTACTTTCTGATCAAACTCCGAATTATTAGAGAAATTAAAACTGCACATTAACACCAAGGGGTCTCTCACCACCAAATATCTAGATAGAATGTAGCATAGTATAAAAGACTAGTTGGAAAACTAATACTTAACTACTACTCAACAATCTAGTG
This sequence comes from Trifolium dubium, assembly GCA_951804385.1. Lineage (NCBI taxonomy): Eukaryota > Viridiplantae > Streptophyta > Magnoliopsida > Fabales > Fabaceae > Trifolium > Trifolium dubium. The sequence continues at coordinate 25,219,065 of OX638074.1, read as the reverse complement.
CAGTAATTCATTCAGTAAATCATTCACTTTTCTCATGATAATTCTCTCTGCTGACTCCAATGAAGTCTCATAAACCCAACTCTACCTTTAACTCAGATACAAGTTATACAAAGGATAAGGATCATGATATTATTTATTGAATAATACTCAAAATACCAGTTACTTATATATTGCACCAAATGTACCCATGACACTGATGGCAGAATAGTAATAGGCACAACTAAAAGTTAACTCTACTCTTAAGAGCCCAGTCAAGATATTATTGGGTCATAAATAGAAAATTTCTCTTCCCCGCCCCCCCATGATTCTCTACTACCCCCTTTAAAACCCTAAATTGCCCTTCAATTTGGGACGTAGATCCCGAACTAATGTTCAGGATGTAGAATCCGAAGTTTATGCGGGGTTTTGGGGGGGGTATAGACACCAGTGCGGGTTCTAGATCCTGAACTAGTGCATATACCTCTAGGGACCCGAAGTTTGTGTGAGGTTTTAGGGGAGGGTATAAGCACCAATTCGAGTTTTAGATCCCGAATTGGTGTTTATACCCCCCAAAACTCCGCACAAACTTCGGGACGTAAAGTTCGGGATCTAGATCCCAAACTTGTGTCTATACCTTTCAAAACTCCGCACAAACTTCAGGTTCTACATCCTGAACATTAGTTCGAGATCTACGTCTCGAATTTTAGTTAAATACCCCCTAAGGAAAAAAAACGGTAGTTAAGGGGAGGAAAAAGAATGCAGGGGGTTTGAGAATTTTTCTCATAAATGATCTGAGAGCCCACGATGAACTCAAGAAAAAGCCCAAACCTTGTGAAACTAAGACTGAAAATAATCAAGGGCCTAACGCATGTTTACTTTTGGAACAAGCATCACAAAAAGATAGTGTTTGAAAATGTGTCTATGTATTAGAGAGTGGGTCGTTAGTGTGTTTCTAGCATTATTCTTTTGTCCATATATACATCATTTTTTTCAGTTGTTTTTCTTTTTTAATTTTTTCTTCAAATTCAATATTGGAATTTGGAGCAGAAAAAAATGTTAAATGTTACAAATAAAATTTTACGAACAAAATATTAATGAGTTGTGCAACCATTGCGTCTCTCTCTTCTTTGTCACTTTATCACTAGATGTGACAATTTGATTCAGTCCATCCATTTAAAATTGATGAATGAATTTGATATATCCAACTTGTTTGGAAAATTCAATGGATCACGTTAAATGTTAATGATGATTCATAAGATAAAATATAAATTATAATAAATAAGTTTTAAAAGCTATTGTTTAAATTAAGTTTAAATTTATAAACAAAAACTTAATATAAAAAAAAACAAAACAAAAAGAGAACTATAATTAAAAAAGTGAAAAATATATTGTTTTTTGTCTAGGATACCAAGTTTGTGCAAGCACAATACCAAAAAAAAAGTTTATAAGCCCATTAGCATAAAATAATAGTATAATTTATTAAATTTTAATTTAATTATAATATATTCATGGTGGCCGAACCAGTGAACCACTGTCTATTGACGTCGGAGGTCCGCCTCGCTCTGCCGCAAAAATTGCCGAAAATTTTTAGTTTCCAGCGATCTCCGTTGTGGTCAGCATCGGAGAGCCACCGCTCAACATCGGGACTTTGTCGGCGGCCACACTGCCACCGCCATTAAATTATATTTAAATTATTTTAAAAAACTGATTTGGGCTAATATGTAAAAAATTGGTTTGGGCCTATTAAATTGGTTTTGTTTAGGTCTATTAAGTTAATTCAGTTCATTTACATAATTTTGAAAAAGATTATTTTAAAAGTTGTATTTAAAAAATGTTAAACATTTAATTATATTATTAATAAATTTAATTAGATAGATAAGATGAACATTCATCCATTAATAAACTAATAATGATGGATCAGACGAATTTTATAGTTACGGATTTGATTTCAATTTTGGTATGCTTAGTTTCGGATTTGATGAATTTTAAAAAAATAAAATAATGGTTTCTAATGGATTAATGAATTATTTTGATTCATCCATAAGAATCGAAATCCAATTCATCCGATCCATCCATTATTAATCCATCTATTTTGTTACCCCCATATTTTTCGCTACATATTGTCACAAAATATCTCATTTCTCTATATGCGAGTGATTGAATTTAGCTATGCTTTATGGTGTCATTCAAGAAAAAAAAAATACATCAACACAATTGACACTTGATTAATAACCATGCAACTTTATTGTAAAAAAATAAACTAAAAAATTAATCATGCAACTAATTGTTAGTACAGTAATATTTTCAAATTATGAAAGAGTTTTTCTCTCTATAGTTGAGCCACGTATGGAAATGGTGAAATTGTTCTAAAAGTAACTATTAAAAAGTAAGTAATTGTTAATAATATATTTTCCCAAAAATACAGACACAAATAATTAACATGCATCAATAAACTATCCTTTGAATATCTTAATCTTTGAATATTTAATGAACATAGGTACCGTTGTAAGAGCATTCACCATGGACAAATCAAGCCACGTGCCCGTAAATCTTAAACTAATGTTTTATTCTTTCCATTTTAGGTAAAAAGTTAGTTTAATCTACAAACATCAATATAGGACCATTCCTTTTGACATCCCCAAATCACTCATGCTGGTCTGCCTCTATTTGTATGGTTTGAGATTCCAAATACAAGTGTTCTGTTTAATGCTCTATAAAGAAACATAAATATCAAAGATTTATACTTTAAACAATGGCATTTGGCTTAGGCAATGCCAATTCAACCTACCCCAAAAAACGCTTATCAAGTTAAGGGCAGCATCTCAATAATAGAGAAGCACAAAACCACCCTATATTTATTCAATTATTCATATGCTTCTATGACAATGGTGATTACACCTGACACCGTCTATATTTATGCTTTTACAATTTCTTTTTAGAGTACTTTTCAAGACTTTTGTGTGCATAAATATTTTAAGATATCAGTAAAATATAGAAACAAGGAGATGATAATTAAGAGTACATATAAAGCTAAATATGCTTATGTTACTTAAATTTTTTTATAAATTCATTAAAATTTAAACTAGAAAATTAGTGTCCGGGTCTGACTCTTTACAGATTAGTGGGCTTTTGGGTAAGCTCGGTTCAATTATTATTTATTTTATTTCAATATCAAAAAATAATATTATGGAGGAAAAAAATTAAACATTCCAAATATAATACAAATATGTTTATATTATTCAAAATAAGTTACCAATTAACCAAATAACATAAAATAAATTCAAATAATTATACAAAATAAACTAAGTTCATGCATAATCATACAACACAATTATAATTTACAATCAAAATATCATATAAAACAATATAAATGAATTGTACTTGAATTGTGTCTAAAAAAACAAAACAAAAATACATATATGTGGACTAACGGGCGGCCCATGGGCCATGTGGGTAAGCCTTGGGCCGGGCTAATATAAAAAGCCAGATGATAATTTAGGTAGAAAATTTAAAGCTCAAGATTGGTGTTTTTTCGGGCTTGACAGCTCGGCCCATGCGTCCCGACCCATTTTGACGGCTCTATAAAAACTCATTAAAAAGACATTTAAATCTATCAAAAATTTGTTTGCACATGAAAATATCTGGATTCTGGATATACTTATTATATCGAAACAAATTACTTATATATAGATATTTGCATGTCCAAACCGATATTTATTTGAATATATTTAAATGTCTTTTTAATGAATTTTTTAAAAAAAATTCTTGTTTTCTTGATTTTTTTTATAGTAATTTATTTGTAGATTTTTATTTATTTTTTTAGAATTCTTCCCTAATTTTATGGCATTTTTTAGTAATTTTTTTAAAAATAACTAGGTGGATAAAATAACACACATGTGCTAGCCACTAGGCTATCTGACCAAAAAAAATAATAAAAAAATAATACACATGTGTCAAAAAAATTAAAATAATATACATAACATCCAGTGTCAGTCCCAACATATTGGAGGTCCGAGACAAATAATTAAATTGGACTCTTAATAAAAAAAGCATCATCTATTTAAATTATAAATATCATCCACAACTTCAAAATTATTTTTTATCTTTGTAATTAACATAAACAAAATGTCATAATCTATTATGATCAATATCTTGAACTACTTAAAAAAACTCTTTTTTATTTTGTTAGATATCTTTACTTTGTTTGGACTATAGATTAAACCTAATTATATAACTATCTAAAAAAAAATTATTATGAGTCCACTTTTGTTTGGAGGCCAAAAGATGAACCTATGTTGCCTTGGCTCAAAAACGGGTCTGATAACAACATTGCCACATAAGCAAAAATAAGTTAACTGTTGTTAGAGTAAAAAATTTATGAAAAATTTAGAATAAAGGATAAAAAATTTCCAAATTTTAAAATATGGATTTTGAAACTTTAAATTTGTCAAAATAAAATGGACAAAATTGCATTTAAGCCATCAAAATTTTGGTTTAAATTTTTAATTTTCTCTTTCTTCAACTTTATTCTCTATCTTTAAAAAAAATATCTTAAAAATATCTTAATACGTCGTCCACTCGTCCCTACATAATCTTTTAAAATCGTTAGTAGTATAAATTATACTTCTTTCGTCTCATTATATAAACACCCTTTCAAAAAAAGTCTAGTCCCAAAATATAAGTCATTTTATAAATTACTAGGTGCATTTATTAATTTTTTCCTTCACATACCCCTAATTATTACTATTACTATTAACTTACATTGGAATACAAAAAGTCAAATTTCTACACATACAAACAAAGGACAATTTAGTAAAATTTACATACAAATTAGACACAATAATTACACTACCAACATTTCTTAATAAGCGTGTTTTTAATCAAGAGTGCTTATATAATGAGACGGAGGAAGTATCATCAATAATTGTGATATTTTTTAAAATATCACTAATTATATAAGAGGAACAAAACTACAAAAATGTACGTACGACACATTGTCTTATAAGGTTTTGTCCATAAAGAAAATCATTGTAGTCTAAAACAAAAATGGAAAAAATTGAAGAAAGCAAAAGAAGGAAAATAAATGGCAAACAAGGTAGAAGAAACAAAATGAATGCACAGTTCTCAGCTTGGAAGGGATGTCCACGTGGCATGTTTTGTCCAATGATTTCCGACAGGTAGTACAATTGACACGTGGGAGCACACCAATTGCACGTGTCAGATGACCTTTGATTGCGGAGATGTTTGTACGGTGTTTGGCAAACACAAGTTAATTATCGTTAATCCATGGCCCAATTAATTATCCCTGCATACTTACTTATCATATAGCCACAGAAATTTGTGGAGATACTCAATTACCAAGTGGTGGCTATAAGTTTCGTTCGAGGGAGTAGCCACAAATCCTAATTTACTTGTTTTAGGAGAACTGGAGAAGGAATGTGAATATGTGATAATAATCCAGCATTGATTTTATGGGGTTCATCAACCATTTGATTTTAAGTGGTAAATTTTTTTGAGTTAGATATAACAATCATCAGGGTCGAAGTAAGTAGATAAATACTCTCTCCGTACTTTAATATAAGATTATTTTTTATTAAATTTTACTATTCATCTATTATGTTTTGACCGTATTTTTCTAATAATATACAGATGTAAATATTAGCATATAAGATCTTGTTTGATTTATTTTGATGAGTATTTTCAAGATATCAAATTTTTATAATTTTTACTGCTGGATAATTAAAGATATTAGCGATCAAAATTGTGCATTGGCATATGTGCAGTGGTCAAAAAAGATCTAATAATTAGGGACAGAAGGAGTAGTATAATATAGGAGTATAATTAGACCGGTTTGAATTGGTTTTAAGTGAATCTATGATTTGAATCAATTGACTTATTTTTTTTTAAGGCGAATCAATGAACTCTTGATTATTTGGTTTGGTTTTAGATGTTTTTTAAAAAATTTAATTCAAACCAAACTAGTTGGTTTTGTTCGTTTTGAATAGGATACTATACTTGCACGATTAGCAACATTTTATTTTTTCGATGTATAATATACTATTATTTGTTTTCAAACGATATACTTAATTCAAACCTTATTTTTCAAACGACTTATAATAATAATATAAACCAAGTAGATAATGACGACATAATTTTGAAATACAAAATACAACACATATGTTGAGTATAATTTACCATCAAATTCAAAATACAAGTTTTAAAAGTGGTGTTTGTTAAAAAAAAAGTCTTAAGTGGTGTTCACCACCAAATACAACATCAAATAACAAAATACAACTAAAATAAATTTCAATTATTTTTTTACTTGAATCACCAATACACCGTCCTGAATAAATTGAAATATATATATATGGTTAGAAATATAGAACATTGAATTTATTCTCAGTTTGAAAGGAAAGAAAAGTAAAATTAACAAAGAGAAATGAAAAAAAAAAAGTGTTAACTTTTATGGACTAATCTTAATAAATGTATAATTAATGATAGGAAAATGTTAAAATGTGCCTAGGGCACATCATGTTAAGAATTTAAATGAGGAAACTTTATCTTAGAAATTGTACATTGAAATTCTCAAAAGTTAAAATATTGACTTTTTAAATTTTTTTTACTATTTTTAACATCTTAAAATGTGCCCTTATGGCACATGTTAACAATGACCCTGATAGAAATCCGAGAACCGAACCAAACCGCATCGTATTTTAATTGGTTTGGTTCGGTTTTTCATCTGAAATATAAGACTCGATTTTTTCTCTGTTTTGATTGGTTTAGATTGTCAGTTTAATTGATTTTTTCTGATCCGCTTACACCCTTAAATAAACAAGACTCATTAAAGTTCAGAAGTCCTAATTCGCAGAAAATATCAAAATTGTTGAGATAAATATCCATAGCTACGGTTCAAATTCCGACACGCATATATGTATGAATTTTCAACAACTTATCATTTTTTCTACATACTAAAAAGTAAGACTCATTAAAGTACTAATACATATAAATACATCACACTTTTATTTTCTCACTAAAGTTGTTATCTACCTTCTCTCTATAATTATTATTCTTTTATCTTTATTTGTTTATATTTAGACTTGTTGATTTAAATATCTTATTTAGATTCATTAATATTAATTATTTATGCTTTTTTATTGAATACTGCTAATTTGAATAGATAAGAACGTATTATTTTCATTTTTTTAAACTTGACATTGATGATTATATGATATAAATTTCAGTCAAATACTAAATTTTATAAAATTCATATTCATTGTAATTGTAATTGTATATTGACTTATACACCATTCACCATTCATATACATGTTGTGCATGTTAGAATTGACATTACTTTAAACCTAATAATTTCTGCAAAGAAACATTATGTCGTTAAATATAACATTCAAATAAGAAAATTTTCAATTGTGAGAAACTAAAGCATTATATAGTAAACGTCAAATTAAAATAGATATTTTATAAGTTCTAATTAAACTGACAAAAAATAAAAATTGTTAGATAGAATATTATAACTAAAGTTTAATAAATGCTCCAAATCTTTTTTTTACATCCAAAAGAAATAGAATCTCCAAATCTGAATTGGCATAAAAGTGCACATTACTAGTGGATTAAAAAAACGTCAAAAAATAAGTCATTATTTCAAAGTATGTATACGGCCACTTTCTTTCATTCTAATCAATCATTTTTGTTCTTATATGCAGAAAGTGAGCCATGGAGACATAGTAATTATCATCATAATTAGCCAAACACTTGCTACTATTTCAAAAGATGTAATTATATCAACTTTAGTTGATTCTGTCAACGGTTAGGTTTTGATCTTTTAAAATACTCCCTAAATTTGAATAAAGGGACTCCAATTATTTCCCCCGGGGAGACAATCCATCATCAGCAACACACTAAAGAGATAACCACTTTTTATATACATAAACAATAATTAATTCATCAATTGCATTTTTAGTTGTCCATTAGTAGCACTAATAAAAGAGACATATATGGTTTTCAAACTTCTATTAACACGAGGTCTTGAAATTGATATACATGTTTGTAATCAATAAACCAAACACACATATTGATTGAATCTCTTATAATATATCACTAAACTTGAAGATTCAAATATCAAGCCCAATTGCTATGAAAGTGAGTAGAGAAGTTGCAAAAACATTTCATATGTTAATATAAGTTGCAATACTTTTTTTTCCCACTATCATTGTCCGACTAATTAGATTTAGAATAAATTCTGATATTAAGTAGTTTTAGTCTCTTTTTAAACCTAATTGTAAGATCGAATCATAATTTTCCTTACTAAATTCAACATAATTCACCATTAAACGAACCAAACATTTAGTATTTAGTACGTTGCAGATTTAAGGATGCAATGTCATTTCAACACACTCAATTTTGCATCTAAACCTTAATTTAAAGAAGAAAAAAAAACTCATGTCCAGTGTCCCCATATAATTACGTTTAATTTGACATACTCATTTTTAGCTGGCTTCCATATATCTATATAATATAAAATAAGAGAATATAAAATCTAGGTTTTGTCCCATTCACTAAAGTGTATAGTTTTTTTGTTAAATCAGATCATCTTTTACTAACATTACTGAATTTGACCAATGACATTAGGTTCGTGATGAGTCTTCTATTTAATTAATCAACGCTTTTGCTTTATCTATTTAATCATATTATATTATTCCTAGTAAACTGTACACATACATTCTTTAGGCTATGTAGCTCACCTTAATCCTACCATTTTTAGCCCATCTAAATCTCCCATCCCTCCGTCTCATTTTAAGTGTTATAGTTGACCAAATTACATACTTTAAAAAAAGTTGATAAATGAAAGAGAGAAAATATGACTTTTATTATAATACCCCATATTTTTATTGGTACTAGTAGACATTGAAATACTAAAAAGTAGATATTTGAATGTACTTTTTCTCTCTCTTAATGATTACTTTAAAGTATAAAATAGAAAAAGAAAAAAAACAAATGTTATAAATAATATATGACACTTATTTTGCGACAAACAATTTTGGCAAATATGACACTTATTTTGGGACAGAGAGTATCAAACTATTAGAAAGAAAAAATAGCAGATAATTAATATATGAATTTATAATAGATGAATTTATATAGTTTATGAGTTGGTTTAATTTAGAGTTTAATTCACAGTAAAAAAATTAGTTGATTAAATTTGTAATATTTGTAAAAATTAGCAATTAAACTAATTTATATATTTTGTCAAAAAAAAAACTAACTTATATATAAAAATTAAATGACATAAAATTTAGAAGAACTTGTCTTAAAGTGAGCTTGGATTTTTTTTTGACTAAAAAAGAAATTCATTCATTCAAATTAACAAATATATAGATTATTACAAATTTAGAATTGCTAAAAACTGAAAAAAGGTGAATCTGCAAACAATCTCGCAGCACGTAGGTTAATAGAATACATCGGCATAGTGAAAGTGCATACAAAAAAGACAACAAAAAAGTAACTGGAATGTTCATACTCTTAGATTTGTAGCATTGACGTCTAAGTCTTCATCGGATCTGTAATGAGTTGATGCAAAGGTGCAAATAAAGTTGAATCAACGAACCCCGAACAAAGAAGAAAACCAAAAACGCTGCACAAGACGACGAATAAACACAACGCCGCACAAGACGACGACCAAACACAACGCCGCACTACGATGGCGAAAACTTAAAATTCAAAGAATCAAATTTTTGTAGATAACTACTCATTTAAATAAAACTAGTAAAATACCCGTGCCTTTGCACGGGTATCCGGTCAATGTGAATAATTTATTTCAATTTGTATTTTTATCAACAAAAATTGTCTTGTACATAATCATTATTTTTAAATTTTATAAAAAAAAATTATACTCCTTTTAAAAATATATTTACTTTTTTATAATCAAATATCTTATATCATTGTTATTTTATCCCTTTATAATGATATTTTTAACCAAAAATGTGTTTTTGCCCGTTAGTTTTTACTGTATATTTTTGGGTGTCTTGACAAATTAAGGATGGAAAAAAAATTATTTTTTTTCTTTGGAAAATACAAAATTAACCCATTTAAATTGATACTGAAGAGAATCAAACCCGAGACCTCAAGGAGGAGCACATTCCCATGTTCCAAGCCAATACCGTCAGGGCAACTGAAGTGGGTTGAAAATATTTTTTTTCCGTCAGCTGTATTATTATTATTATTTTTTTATTTAACAACTTTTCTTGTATAAAATGATTATTTTAAATTTTTATTAGGAAAAATTTGCCCCGTGTATTATTTAAAAAATTTTATTAAGAGCAAATGACATTTTAATTAGATTTTTCTACGACACATTTTCTTATATCATAGATAAGTTAAGAAAAATGTAGTTTTTCTTTTCTATCATTGATATTTTTTCCCCTTTTTCATTTAAATAAATTATGAGAAAAAAGTCATTTTTTCTATCATTGATAATTTATTATTTTTTTCAAATAAATTATGAAAAAAAAGAAATTATATTCTATTATTAGTAAAAAAAGCAAATAAATCATAGAAAAAAGAGGTAGTTACGTTATTTTCTATCACGAGTAGAAGTTATATTCTACTATTGGTAATTTTTTTTTTCATAAGTAGTTATTTTCTATCATGAGTAGAAGTTATATTTTATCATTGGTAGTTTTTTTTCTTCTTTTTCATGCAAATAAATCATAGAAATAAGAGGTAGTTATTTTCTATCATGAGTAGTTTTTTGAGATGATGTGGCAACATATGGTGCAAGCAAAAGTATTTTTGGTTTTTAAATAACATATTATATAGATGAGAGAAAACAACGGTGTTGAGAGGTGATTTCAGACCAAAAAATGGTCAAAAACCACCCCTATAATGAAAGGATGAAAAAAGAGAAAAGTTGAGAGAAGAGTACGGTGACTATTAGATATATTTTTTTGGTTGCTGCAAAACAACTGAGCTTGGATTGAACCGAATTAATTAGTCGATTTAATAAGTTGAATATTACTATGGTTAAAAAAAAGAGGGGAAGGAATCCCACTGCAACCGCATCAACTCACCTTATAGTTAATTAGGATGTGAATGTCATACCATTTTTATTTTTGATACATATGTATAATACAATTATGTTTTTGGTAACATCATACAATATTGATCAGTATATTTTTATTTTGATTTTTACCTTTTATTCTTAGAGGAAAGAGACTCTAGTGTTTTAGAGTTCCGACGAAATTATATTAAATGGTTTTAATCTTTTCTCACATGCAATTGCAACGATTGAATCATTATCCTTTCTATCAAGTTCAACATCAATCCCTACTGAGCCAAATATTTCTATAATATTTATATTTTTGATAAATCTAATAATATAAAGATTTTATTGTTTATCCTCTCACATTAAACTTTTTGCTGCAATTTAGCAAAATTTCACTACAGTTATTTAACTCTGTATTAACCCAATATATGTTATGTAGCCAGACTTCAAACTAATTCTGCACATTTAAAATATAAAATTTCACATTGATAATCCACACCCATTTATATATTTTATTTTTTGAACAAACACACCCATTTATATATTAATAATCTCACACGAAAAGTTTAATAATAATTTTCAACATATAAACTCTCAGAGGAGACTAAAAAAGTGCATGCTTCACAAATACATTAGATAGATGTTCATACAAGATTGATTCAGTAGATTGTACAAGAATTAAATCAATATAACATGTTCTTCTACTAGTAGTAGTAGTTATGCATTACATGAATCTTACATGATCAGACGCATAATTGTCGGTAGCTAGTAACAGCTTCAGTACTTAAAATTTTCACCATCTCAAAATAATCTTGATCGCCGTAGAACACCTCTTCATAGACACAAAAAATAAACATAATCAAAAATCACAAAAACCATAAACATCAACATATTCAAAACAATACAACAATTTTTTTGTTACAACAATGATAACATATAAATCAATAATTAACTCTTCTATATGAGTGCAACTATAATATATAAATCAATTATTTTTGGGGATACACGTAAGTAAATAAAATTAATCATTAATAATTTAGTCACATCATTTGATATTAATTGATGCTTTTGTCTTTTATTTTTTTATAAATTTTGTATGTGTGCCCAAAATATATATAGTTTATGTTTATGTTTTTACATTATAAGTCAGAGTCGGCTTAAGAACAAAGCAACACAAACAACTGAGCAAGGGCTTCTTCAGGCTTTAAAATTTTAGACGAAAAAAAACCCCAAAAAATTTAAATTTACTTATAAACCTATAATAGATAGATTTTTAAAAATATTTGTCTAGCTTACTAGAAACACCCTCTTATCGAAGTTCAATTCTTGAATCAAGTTAAACTTGACTTTTTAATTTATTTTTATAAGCCTTGTATTTTTTAAGTCATCATAATCTTTTTTTTTGCTTTAGGCCTCTACACGCGTTCGGCCCCCCACCCTATATAAGCATCACTCACATTCAACACTTCATTTTATCTCTATATTTCTCACTTATTATCACATTATTGGATTGTCACATCACTCTTTTAATTTCTCAAGGTGTATACACCAAACAATTTCATGGATGTGGATTCTATGCAGTCAAAATATGATGCATTCATGCAGTCAATTCATTATATAAACTTTGATTAAAATCAAATGATATTGATCCAAATTAAAATGTATTGATTAAATTCAATTGTTGTGATTCACCATCAATCACTATTTGACTGCAGGAAATCCATATCCCGATTTGCTACGCATCGGGATACATACGCAGAAGACTAGGGTTTGGTCCGTCATACTAACAATCTAACAACTAACATTTTTTCTGTAAAAAAAATATGTTTGTTTGTGATTGAGGTGATATATATATATACCTGTTAATCAGCAGTGGTGGGTGCAGTTACCTTAGGCTTAGGCCTCTTTCTTTTCTTTTCATAGCTAACACCTCTAGCTCTAGCTTGATAATCACGAACATCCCTTAAATAAATCCTAACACAACGAGAACCAAAAGGGTTAGTCTCAGGACGCCCACCGTTCTCTTCGTAAGCAGCACGAAGACGACCGATGAGCGCGTCGAGACTACCCCACGCTTGTCGAAGAGGACAAGGACAAGGAGCAGGTGGATTAGGTATCCCAAAGAAAGGACAAGGATGATTATGAACTTTAGTTTTCCCAAACTGATCTAAGTAGTTGAGAAACTCAAGAACATGAGAACCACTGCATAGGGCTAATGAGAGTGGTGGACAGTGGTTTCTTAAATACTGACAGAATGTGTTCCAGTCTCTTCTCTTTTGGTTTTCATAACGGCTTGAAGTTGCTGTTGAACTTCCACTTCCATGGCTACTGCTGCTGATGCTACTATTGTTGGTTATTATTGAAGATCCAGTTGTTGGACTCTCTAAGCTTGTGTTTGTTGATCCTGTTGAAACCAAATCCATAGAAAAAAGAAAGAAAAAAACAAAGATCTTCGTACCCTTTTGGTTTGGATCTGATTTAGATCTTGATATATATCACAGTTGATGAATATACAGTTAGGGTTTTCCTTATATTAGAAAAAAAACAAAAAAAAAGGACAGATATTAATAAATAACTTCAGATAGGTAGATGATACAGAGAAAGAGAGATTAAATGTCTGTGACTGTGTGAGTTAGTGAGTTGTTTTGAAGCTGGAAAGTGGAGAGACAAGAGAAACATGTGCAGTGACATATACATGAAAAAAAGCCAGAGAAGAGAATATATAGGGTTTGAAGAGAGGATAACAAAATTCAAGAGAAAATGAACTGAGTGTTTAGTTATAGTTATAGGTATATAGTTATAGTTTAGTTGAGGAGTTTGAAAGGAATCATAGTAATTGGTGGAAATGGAATGAAAGTGTTTAGTAGTATTTGTATTGATTCCTAGACAAATACTGCAGGGTAAAAGGGTGAATGGATATTCAGATATGTTTGTTTCCAGAAAAGGTGAAACAAGTGAGAGTTAAATATAATAATGGTGAGAGTAAGATGAAGAAAGAACCAAGGGTTAAATGAATGAATGAAAGAAAGAAAGAAGAGGAAAAGAGTTTGCTGTTCCAAAACAGGACAAAGTTTGGCAGGTAGCAGTCATGATTGTGACCAAAGATGACCAGGCATTTCAAATTCTGCAATTTCAATATTCATTCATCACTCACTCCTCTATTAGACGCGTGCATGCACTTCCATTTATATAATCTATTCCAAAATAATTGATAAAAGATTACCAGTAATACTTCTATTAGAAATTGTATCTAATTATTTTATAAACGTAGAATATACAAATTTCAAAAAAAATTATACTATTTTTTGTTTTATAACCATTGTTCTAAAGGTAATATTTATCATTTTCCTTGATATAATTGACGTTTATATATTTACAATTTTGATCGTTAATGTTTTTAGTTATCTTTTATTAAAAATTATAAAAATAGTATAATTTTAAAATATTTATCGAGACAAATTAAGTAACATTTTATATGTTAAATATTTATATTTATATATTATTAAAAAAAATTAGTCAAAGAAGTTTATATATGGAACATAGTCAAAAAATATCATTTATTCCATGAATATCTTGTAGAAAAGATCAAGGATAGTACTATTAATACTTGCACCATCCTTCATAAAGAAATATTATTACCGTCTGAAAATAATTGACACAGTTGATCAGTTTATGTTTGTAAATGTATATTTTTAATGGTTAATATCTTTTTTTTATCACGTAGTATATTAGTGACTAGAAATTCCACCATTAAAGTCGATAAGTGGAATGATCCTACCAGTTAAGTTTAGCTCATAGGACTAATCGTTAATTAATACTTTTAATTATATATCATTAAAAATTATAAAAATTATATATCTTGAAAATTATTGTCGAAAAAAAATCGAACAATCTCTTACATTGCAAGCATATATATTATTCAAAATATATGCTCAAAAAATATGCTCAAAAAATATGCTCATAAGATATATTACATGAATAGTACACAATAATCAATGTGTCGATTATTTTAAGATATTAGATTAATATTTAAGAAAAAAAAAACACCACGTTAAAGATTTCATAAGAAAAAATACTCTTAAAAATACAACTTGTTACTTTTGTCAATTTTTTTGGTATATTTATTTTTTCTTTTGTCAAGTAACTTTTTTTAATCAATACTCATGATTTTCGATGATTTCTCATCCCACCCCCCACTACTCTCTTTTCCCCTTCAAAAATGATTTTTGTACAAGGGTGAAAACTTTTTTTTAAGGGGGAAAAGAGAGTGTTGGGGGGTGGGATGAAAAATCATCATGATTTTCTTTTGTAGTATGATAAAAAGGGTTCGGTTATTGTACACATAAACTCAGTCCATTTACCAATTAGCCCAATTTAATTGCTTTGCCACCCATCTCATTTCTTCATACACCCCCACAAACTCAGAAACACAGAAAACACACGAAATCGTACGAACTCCAAATCATCTTCTGAATTCGCCCTCACCTCCATCGCGATCAACACGCAAATCATCACACGAACTCACATCATCACACACGAAATCATCATCTTCAACACCAAAATCATCATCATCAACACAATCACTCCGCCCCTTCCATCGCGATTCCCGATTCCGATTTCGATTCTGTCGCGGTATTCACCGTCTTCGCCATCACAAATCTTCATCATTCAAACTATGGAAAAAAGGTTAATCTCTCTCTCTCTCTCGGTATTCAGAAATGCTTGATTTGTTTGATGTTATATGATTGTTTGATTATTCATATTTAGGTGCAAATTCAAGTGGTTGTTCATACAAAGACCATTGGTTTTAGCTTGTAGTTTCGTTATTGGTACTATTGGAATTCATGCACTATTTGGTGCTTTTGTTGTTGGTATAATTATGCCTAAAGTTGGTCCTTTTGTTGGTGTTTTGATTGAGAAGATTGAATATCCTGTGTCTGGTATATTTTTGCCACCCTATTTTGCTTCTATTGGTTTGGAAACAAATGTGGCTACTATTAGTGGAGGAGTTTCTTGGGCACTATTAGACTAGTTATATTCAATGCTTGCTTTAGAAAGATTATTGGTACAGTCACAATATCATTACTTTGCAAAGGTGCCTTTTATTGAAGCTCTTGCTCTTGGATTTCTCATGAACACCAAGGGATTGGTTGAACTCATTGTTCTCAACATCGAAAAGAATCACAAGGTACTTATATTATATATGTCCATCCTCTCATAATTAAGTCTTGTACAGTTTAACAACTTAATTAATTGTTTATAGCTTAAGTGCTTATTATATAAATGTCATGTTGGATAAACAACTTAATTGAAGCATGTGTTTTTGATTTTGAATTCTGATTTGATTTTCTATTGTGATCTTCAATGTATTTGTTTTTAAATTAGTACTTAGAGTTATAATTAGAACTTAAGTGCATATGGTTTTAAATTACGGTTGTGGTTATCATGTGAACTTTTATGCTACAACAAAATGCAACCAATGTAGTCGAAATTGTGATTGCAAAGCCGTTGTGGTTGCGCAGACCTCAAAATCTCGTAAATTGTGCTAAAAAGTTCATAGCTTAGAAGTATAATAAATTGTTGTTGTGATTATAGATAATTTGATATAGTTATGGTTTAGGATTAATTAGTTTTTGATGCTGAATGAATCAATTTTTTGTTTTTACATTTTGTAGGAAGAATTGGAAGGAGATTATGAAGAAGCTATTAGTGTAGAGTGGGTTGAAAAGAGCTTAAATCTTACTTTTAAGTGTACATGTGGCAAGGGATCTGCAAACAATTGCTACTACAAGTGCTAAATAATTAGTATGCTTAATTGATTCCTTTTAATTTAGGAATCACTTTTGTTTTTATATATTTTTTAGATTGGAAAAAATCTTCTCTGTCTTCATATGTAGTAGAATTTGGTTGTCAGTAGAATCAAATGTATATTTTTAATCACTTTCATTTATTTTGTAATCACTTTCAGTTTAATAATATGCCTATGGTTTTTTAATGTTTATGTGACAAAAAATTGTAGTGACATGTGAAGCCTAAGGTATTGAACATCATATTTGAAATCATTAATATTGTTAAATGGTTTCAAGATGTTATACAGTGAAACTATTAGTATGGTCTAATGGTTTCGATACTCTAAAATAGTAAAATAGATCTTTGAAACCATTAATATTGTTAAATGGTTTGATGATGTTATACAGTGAAACCATTAGTACAGTCTAATGGTTTCGATAGTCTAAAATAGTAAAATGTGTTAAACATTTAAAACCATTATTTTTATAAAACCTCGTCATCTCTCTTTTGTTTTTTCCGTTGTAAAACAAATTTCTACATTTGTCTCGCTTTTTCAAAATCCCTTTGAAAACAAAATAATTGTGTTTTAATGGTTTTAAATAATGATTATGACTAAAACCATAAAAAACATCTTGAAACCATTAATATTGTTAAATGGTTTCAAGATGATATGCAGTGAAACCATTAGTATAGTCTGATGGTTTCGATACCCTAAAATAATAGATCATTGAAAACATTAATATTGTTAAATGGTTTCATGATGTTATACAGTGAAACCATTAGTATGGTCTAATGGTTTCGATACCCTAACATAGTAAAAAAGATCTTTGAAACCATTAATATTGTCAAATGGTTTCAAGATGCTATATACTAAAACCATTATTATGGTTTAATGGTTTCGATACTCTAAAATAGTAAAAAAGCTCTTTGAAACCATTAATATTGTTAAATTGTTTCAAGATGTTATTGTTTACGCTGATTTTTGGTAAACAACCGCTAGTTTGCAATGCTTGAGAGACCAACTAGAGAATCTCGGAACATGTTTTGTGCATTCATTGTTTAAGTTTGAAAATAGCAATGTTCATTAACGCAAATGAACAAGTTTGTTTGTAAAAAGTAAATTAAATGAAAGTAGATGACTTGAATGACAAGAAATGTAAAAATACTCAAAATGAGTACGTTTTGACAAGAAAAAGTAAATGATTCAATGAATTAAAATGCAAGTAATGTAAATGAAAGCAGTAAATTGCATAAAAATGATAAATTGCATTGAATTAAAAGAAAGTGATCACAAGATCATACATTGTTTCCTCTTGTATTCCTTTCGCTCGAACGCTTGGGTACTCAGAATTTGTAAGGATTTTTAGTATGTGAATTTGTGATAGGAATTACATCAAATGAACTACTATTTATAGATAAATTCTACAACTATCTATTAACGACTATGAAACATCCATTTGACAAGTGTCTTGCCACCTATTCTTCATTCTTGAATGCCAATAGTTGCCATGTTTGAATGAAGAGTTGCAATGGTTTGAATTTTGAATCTTCAGAAATATTGAAAAACATACTAAGTCTTTAAACAACATTCAAGTTCGAATGACCCTTAGCAGCTGCTGGAATAGTGTATAACTCGAATCAGATCTTGTCTTCTGGACTTGTGAATATTCTTCATCTTCTGAAATTCTTGAATATTCCCTAATGAGAATATTATTTATATTAAATATATTACTTTTAACCTTTATTATATTATTAATGACTTGGAAACATTAATTTCCCAAATTAAAAGGTTCAGTAAATATATTCAAAGAAAAGTTAGGGCATATTTTGACTTAACCAAAATATGGGCTAACAAATTGCCCCCAAAAAATACCAATTTCGAATTGAATTCGAATGAAAAGGAGAAACTTGGCGTTTTTTTTTTTTTTTTAAATATTCCACATTAATTGCACGTGACAGTAATCATGAATGTAACCGTCAGCGCATTTTTCCACTTCTGCACGATTTCGCTTTCGCAGTCATCATGGGACACGTGGCGAGTGTGGAAGTTGAAAGAAATTATCAATTTCTTTTCTATTTATTTAATTACGCTGAAAAGAACCCTATAAATAGGATTAGGTCACATGTTGCTCATTTTTTCTGCAAACTGCTTCAGCTTATTCATCTTCTTCTCTGTTCACCTTCAACTTTCTCACTTTCGTTCTTGAATCGTTCCCATCCATTTTTCAATCTGTTTGTTTGTTTCCAACACTGAACCAGTGTTTAATTCAACTAAACAAACTTCAGATCTGCTAGATCTAACAGCTTTGAGAACAAACTGTTACAAAATCAACATTTCACGCGAACTGTTCATCTTTTAAACTAAAATAATGGCAGACAATCAAGAGCAAATGCAAGTTCCTTTTGCCGGAAAATGGGACCAAACCATTATGAAACCGCACAAAGTTGAAGTGGTTCCTGAACCAAATGGGACAATGGAAAATCAACAACGCTGGGAAGATGAACTAGTCATCCCATTCTCAGTTGGTTTCAACGTGTTCGCGTTTGGAGGTCCCTTTCCAGAAGAAGCAACTCAACTATCTCGAGTGAGTGAATTTTTTCCTATTAAAAAGACCTGTGAACCTAAACTCTTTCTCACTGATCCATTCAATTTCTCCTTCATTCGAAAGCCCCACAATATGTGGAGATCTGCACCACATTGTGAAAATCCAACTTATGTTAAGTGGCTAGATCGAATCGAGAAAAAGTGGGGATCATACTGGATAAACTTAGGAATTTTTGACATAATTCAACTGTCCAGATATGGTCCTCCTTATAAACAAGAGATGCTCACAGCTGCACTCATGTTTTATGAGAGAAGTACTCACACATTCCATTTTCCTTGTGGAATGATGACTCCCACATTGCTGGATGTGGCTGCTATTACTGGCCTAAGGCCAACTGGGGAGACGTTCGATCCCTCGAAGTCCAGCAAAAACAATTACTTCGCTCTCAAAGAAAAAACTTTCTATAAGTTTATTCAGGAACATCATGATGAGGGTGAAGTCTCTACTGAAGAGCATGTGGCCTTCCTTACTCTTTGGCTATCACATTTTGTTTTCTGCTCGAAGTCATTACAGGTAGCCCAAATGTACATTCCTTTAGCAATCCAAATTCATGAAGGTGCTCCCATTGCACTTGGACGCTTATTGCTAGGTGTACTCTATGAATCTATGGGAGAATTTTGTGATAATTTGAAGAAAACACAAAATGGAGCACCCTTTCCAGTATCAGGCCCCTTATGGTTACTTCAACTTTGGCTTAACGCCACATTTACTCGAGAGATGGGATTAACAGTCCCTCCTCAGTTTCAAACAATTGTGAATCAGCGTTCGATTGAAGGTGTAAGATTGGCTGTATTAGCCCCCAACTCGAATGAAACTGATCCTCAAGCACTCTTCATCAAGTACATGAAGATTTTCTTACACTTCACCCATTTTCAACCACGTCACGCCCCATTTGTGACAAGGATGGTAGGACCTGTCTGGCTGCAGGATGAGTTCCCTGCCTCGAACCCTGACAATGCTGACGACATTAATGAACTCTGGCATAATTATCTGCATCCTACCATTCTCTCTTGCAGAATTGGTAGCAAATCTAACCACTATGTTTTGGTTGACTACCAACCAAACTTAGTTTCTAGGCAGTTTGGATTATCCCAAACCATTCCCAAATGTCTATTCAAAAGAGAGAAACACATGGTGGATGACTCAGAAGTTTCCAAGGACATGTTTGCCAAATACCTAAGGGCCTCTGCTAAGTTTGCATATAATGTTAACCCCATCGAATTCAACTTTTCTTTCTACTGTACTAAAAAGTATTATGATTGGTGGACACAACATTATACTGTTAACTTGGCCAACAACATCACCACTACCATTGCTAGACTTGAAGGTGGCTTTCTTCTCGAACAATTCAATGACTTACAAGCCACACTCCAAAACAAAGGTAAACATTGAAATAATATTCCTTCATTTCATCTTTTTTACTCTAACCTTTTTTTTTTTTAAAAAAAATAATTTCTCCCATTACTTAGGAAAAAATATAATGGATGAATCCACTAAACCAACGGCTCGAGGAAAGCCAAGGAATACTGGAGGTATTCATCTGGAAGATGATGATGATAGGCAGCAGAAAGAAGAAAGAACCAAAGCAAAGAATGATAAGGTATACTTTTATATTAATTCTTATACTTTGAACTACTCTTATGAACTTCTTTTTATATGTTTTCCTTTGAAACTTTAATAGATCCCAAGGGAAAAACATACTGTTGTAAAACCTCCAAGGGAACCCAAACTTACACACATTGTGGTGTTAGAGGATGAAGAAGTTAGTCACTCAAATGCTTGTCTTAAACAATTTTAGCTAACTTTCACACCTGTTGTTCTCTCAATATTTTTGTTCTTCGTAGGAAAATGTACCAGAAAGACCCTTGAAGAGAAAACACAAATCAACCACTACATCTGAGAGTAGTGAACAACAAGATGTACCTTCTGAGACAAACCCAACTATCTCCAAATCCATAAAACACAAAGAGAACCAAGAGAAAAAGAACAAAAGTTCTTTGAATGCAGAAGCAATTGTTGAGGAAGAAACTGTCAAAGAGAAGGAATCCCAACATTTTGAACAACCAGCAATGGGTGAGGACCCGAAGAAGAAAAAACATAGGAAGCACAAAAAGAAAAATTCCTCTAAGTCCTCAAAATCTGATCCATCCATTGGTACAACACATATGGATTCTGATTTCACCCAGCCAGAAGCACAAAATGTAGATGCAGATGTTGGGGGAAATTCTCCTTTTCGAACAGAAACAAGTGTTCAACCTACAACACATGAGGTATGTATTTTCTGATGGTTTGAGTCATTCATTCGAATAAATTTTGTACTCAACCAAATTTTAT
Organism: Trifolium dubium; assembly: GCA_951804385.1. NCBI lineage: Eukaryota > Viridiplantae > Streptophyta > Magnoliopsida > Fabales > Fabaceae > Trifolium > Trifolium dubium. The sequence continues at coordinate 25,197,300 of OX638074.1, read as the reverse complement.
TTTCACTGTATTTAACAGGAAATGCCTACCCAAGAGGAACATGATAATAATATTCTCCTAGGGAAGATTGGAGAAAATTTTGAAAATATTCAGGTATGCCATCGTACTGGTTTGTATTATATTCGAATGAACATTATACTTAACCAATTCCTTAACTTGGTTTGTTAATATAATAGGCTGAGAACGTTCTTGAAGAGCCTATTGAAAAGGACCAGCATGTAAGTCCTACTCCTGTAGAGAAGTATATTAAAGCAAAATATAACAGGGTGCCAATTATTTTCTTTCCTGAATACTTCATCATATCCTGTTTACATAATTTTACTAACATAATATTCAATTATGTTTCAGATTAGCTCGAGTGCAAACGGAGAAGATGGTAATGCTACTTTTGGTGCCCCCATCTTAGTGACTCAAAGCCAACTCGATAAAGAGGTGGAATTGGAAGAGACTTCAAACAGTTGGAGAAATGCCATTGACCCTCAATGGGTTACTCAAAAAACCAATCCCTCAGAACTGCCAACTCCTATTCCTAGCAGAAATGTGACTGGTTCGAGTGACTCGGTATACAGTGAGTCAATTGAAGAAGGCGAGGATGTGAATGGAGAAGATGATACCATTATAAAGGAAGCAACTGCTGGTGGGCCAGAACTCTTGTCAGTTTCTTCAACTTCAAAGCTCTCTACGAGCATTGGGGTTCCAGAAGAAACTTTTGCCACTATGCAAAAAACTAATCCAGCAGCAGCCCTTGATCTCCTTCTCCAATCAAAGTCACAATCCCAATCTTCGAGTGAAAGGACTGATGGGGTTTCCTATCCTTCCAGTGCAGAAGTCAATGCCAATGTAAGGCAAGACTCACTTCTTAACAAACTCAAAACTGAATATGGCCTGCAGAATGTGCTGTTGACGCTCGAGGAGAACCCCACTAAAGCTTTTGGATACTTGGGATTCCTAGCCAAATTGCATAATCCCCTTACTGATCCTCTTACATTCTGCAAAGTAATCCAACTCGAAGGTGTGATTGATCAATATGCCAAGGTAGTGCAAAAGGAAAGAGAGCTTGATGCCAGGTTGAATGCTCAAAAACATACGCAAGCAGGCTTGTTGGCCAAAGCTCAAGAGGCACAGCTCGAAGTGGCCAGGATTCGAAGAGAAGCTGCTGAAGTTCAAACACCAAGACTTGTAACTTGCAGAAATAATATTGTTGCTTGGGAAGCCAACATTGCTGATCTTCAAAGACAAATCGAGGATTACCAGCTCAAAATATCTGAAGAATGCAGAACTCAACTGGCCATAGAAGCTGAAATCAATCAACCTTTCCAAACTGAGATCGATGCTAAAAGTAGAGAAGGACTTATGGCTTTTGACACTTCAGTCGCCATTGCAGAAGAGATTCAGAGGCTCGAGGATGACCAACAAACGATTAGTACTGAAAAAATATCCCTCAAAGCCTTGTATTAAGATGTGGCGGCTGCTTTGTAATTTATTCTATGTCTGAAACAATTTTCTGTTTGGAATTATGGTTGTAACTTTGACAAAGCCCTTTTGTGGCAAATTTACTCTATTTTATTTGCCATTTCTTTTATTTGTTCTAAGTTTTTATTCTGCGCTTACATTCAATTCGAGCAAAGCTGGTTTATATTCTTTCAAATACTTACCATTTATTCCCAACACATGTTTTTCAGGACTTAGCTCCTCAATTTCATAAGCACCATTTGAAAAAACTTGAACAATTTTAAATGGACCTTCCCAATGAGGTGACCATTTGCCTAAAACTCTATCTTTTTTATCCATAGGTAAGATAACTTTCCAAACCAAATCTCCTAAGTTAAAAGCTTTTGACTTAACCTTTTTATTGTAGGCTTTGGCAATTCTATCTTTTTGCCTAGTTATGTATTCTAAAGCTTGTAACCTTTCTTCATCTAAATCAACCAATTCATCCAACATCATTTCCCAATATTGGTCATGTGGTATCTCCATCTGCCTCTGTATTCAAAATGATTGCATATTAATTTCAACAGGCAAAACAGCATCATGACCATATGTTAATCGAAATGGTGTAGTATTAGTTGATTCTCTAGGAGAATTTCTACATGCCCATAAAATTTGATCTAAAGTTTTATGCCAATTTCTTGGCTTTTGAGCAATGTGTTTTTTGATCAAATTAATGAGAATTTTATTTGCTGCTTCAACTTGACCATTTGCTTGAGCATAATATGGTGTTGAAGTAAGCAACTTAAATCCAGTTTCATTGGCAAACTCTTGCATTTTTCTACCAGTGAAAACCGAATCTTGATCAGTGGTAATTGTTTCTGGAATACCGTATCTATAAATAATATAATTCTGAATAAAATTAATTACTGCTTCTTGATCTACATTAGGTAATGGTATTGCTTCAATCCATTTAGTAAAGTAATCAATACCAACTAGAATGTAACGCTGGTTTTTTGATGAAGCAGGTTTAATTTCACCAATTAAATCCAAAGCCCATCCTCGAAATGGCCATGGTTTTATTATAGAATGTAATTCACTTGCAGGGACATGTTGAATTCCTGCATGTATTTGGCATTCTTGACAACCTTTGGCAAATTTTATGCAATTTTTTAACATAGAAGGCCAATATAAGCCTTGTCTAAACAATAACCACTTCATTTTGTGGCCTGCTTGGTGAGCACCACAAACTCCACTATGTACATCAGAAATTGAAATAAAGGCTTCAGATTCACTAAGACATTTTAGTAGAACACCTTCAGTTGTCTTTTTAAACAACTCATTTCCAATAATTACATAGCTTAAGGCCCTGTATTTGATTTTTCTATCTACTTGACCAACAAGGTTTTGTAAATATTCTACTATTGGTTTTCTCCAATCACCATCTACCAAGTTATCAATGGTAAAAATGTCAGCACATTCATACTCTTCTTTATTCGAGTAACTATCAGCACTTTGTGGTGATTCTACCCCCACATGTTTTGCCATTGATAATTCTGAGGCTAATGGTTCATGAAAAACCAATTTTTCTTTAATCTCAATCAATTTATTCAAGTTTTCTGGAGAAACTTTATAACCTGAAGCTATTTGAGCCAAGTCATTAGCTTCTTGATTCTGTAGTCTAGGAATATGTTCAAATTCTACAGACTCGAATCGATCTAGTAAGGTACTAGCAATCACAAAATACTTAGCCAAATGTTCTTTAATACATTTGTATTCTTTTGTCAATTGCTTGATCACCAATTCTGAATCACCTCGAATGACAATGTTTTTTTGCCCCCAAGTCTATTAATAGTGCAAGACCTGCAATTAAGGCTTCATATTCTGCCTCATTGTTGGAACAAAATCCATTGATTTTATATTTAAACTTAGTTGGAATTTGTATTGGAGATATTATTAAAATCCCAATTCCAGTTCCATGCTTATGTTTGGAACCATCGAAATACAAAATTCAAGGCTGTGTTTCCACATAACTTAGTGGCATTTCAATCACTGAATGATCAACAAGAAAGTCTGCCACTATTTGACCTTTTTTATATCTTAAAGGTTTATATGTTAGTGAATATTCAGTTAGAGCCAAAGCCCATTTTCCAATTCTACTATGTAAAATTGGTTTCAGAAGCATATGTTTAATAACATCAAAGTGAGAATAGACATAAACTTCAATAGGCTTTATATATTGCTTAAGTTTGATACAAGAAAAATATAGACATAAACATAATTTTTCTATAGCACTATATCTAGTTTCAGCATCATTTAATACTCTACTTAAATAATATATAGCTTTCTGAACACCATCTTCATCTTCTTGGGCAAGCATGCTACCAATAGTTGAGTCATATGCTGAAATATACAACTTCATTGCCTTGTTTCGAATAGGAGGCATTAGCGTTGGTGGATTAGCCAAGTAAGATTTGATGTCCTCAAACGCTTTTTGTTGATCTTGCCCCCAATGAAATTGATCACCTTTTTGCTTTCTAAGTAGTGGAGAGAAAGGATGAGCCTTCCCACTTAGATTCAAAATGAACCTTCTCAAAAAGTTGATCTTTCCCAATAGGGATTGAAGTTGTTTCTTTGTCTTTGGAGGCTGAGTTTCCATGATAGCCTTCGTTTTATTTTGATTGATTTCAATGCCTTTTTTATGCACCACAAAACCAAGGAAATCCCCTGCATGTACACCAAAAGCACATTTTAGTGGATTCATTTTTAATCCACATTTTCTCATCCTTTCGAACGATTTTCTAAGATGACTCAAATGATCATCACTAGAAGAGGATTTCACAACAATGTCATCAATATATACTTGCATAAAGGCATCAATAAAGTCATGAAATTTAAATTCATTGCTCTTTGATATGTGGCACCAGCATTTTTTAGACCAAATGGCATAACAACCCATTCATAAGTCCCTAATGCTCCAGGGCATCTAAATGCTGTTTTTGCCACATCTTCTTCAGCAATGAAAATTTGGTTATAACCAGAATAACCATCAAGCATGCTCAGGTACTCGAACCCTGCTGCTGAATCAACTAGCATTTCTGCCACTGGCATTGGATATTCATCCTTAGGTGTTGCATTATTTAAATCTCTAAAATCTATGCATACCCTAAGACTCCCATTTTTCTTAATAACAGGCACAATATTTGCTAGCCATTCAACATACTTTGTAGTTCGAATGAATTTGCTCCTCAGCAATCTTTCAATCTCACTTTTGATCTTTGACAGGATCTCTGGGTTGAATCTCCTTGGTAACTGCTTGATTGGCTTTTTTCCTGGCTTGAGTGGTAGTCTATGTTCTACCAATTCTCTATTCAATCCTGGCATTTCATTATAGTCCCAGGCAAAACAATCTTTAAATTCCTTGAGTAGATTAACCAGTTTCTGCTTTAACTCGAAATCAATATTGGCACTTATATATGTTGGCCTTTTTATGGGGCCATCTCCAATATCAATTTCTTGCAAAGGGTCTTGGGCTTGCATCTTTTGATTCGAACCCAAGGGGTCTTTTTCAAATCCTAAGGGTTCATCATCGTAGATGCAATCCAATCTTTGCTCAATTGGCAACAGTTTGCCATTATTTTCATCAATGGTTTCTTCAACCATATTCTGTTCGAGTACAGCCTCTAAGGCCGTTTCAAGCTTTCTTTCGGCAACATATGTCGTTATCTTGGCCCATGCAGAGGACTCAGACATCACTTGACTCTTCATCATCATCCCAACCAGATGATGGGATTACTCCATCTTCAGGAGGGAAATCTTCAACTACTTCCCTTTCCCAACAGAATCCATGTGTTGGATGGAGTTTTATGGAATGATACACATTATTACTGGTGGCTCCTCGAAAGCCACTATCTCTCTCCCTACAAGGAAAAATTAAAGCTAAGTTTTTATCAAAAGTTTTCTTAATAATGTGATCGACCTCACACATATAAAAACTTTGATCAGCTTCAATATTTTCAACTATTTTATCTTCCCTCCAAAGTATTAACCTTTGGTGAAGGGTGGAGGGTACAACACCCACTCCATGAATCCACTCCCTTCCTAGAAGCAAGTTGAAACTAGCTTTTGATGGCACAACTATGAATAAAGTTGGCCTAATGGTGCTGCCTACAGCAACATCCATTTGAATGGCACCCATAGACTTGCCACTTTTTCCCTCATAATTAGAGAGAACAATATTGTGAGAATGCATATCAGTATCATACATTCCCAACTTCCTTAGCATGAAATGGGGCATTAGATTAACTGCAGCACCCCCATCCGCCAAGACTTTGTTCACACCAACACCACCAACTTTAGCCTTAATGTATAAAGGCTTTAGGTGGTTCTTCATACCTTCACGAGGCCATTCGAATGTGGCCTTCTGTTGTTCTATGCACCCATTATTCATCACATAGAAACACACAAGGGTATAATCATCTAGGTCAGGTTCTTCAAACTCCTCTTCAGGGTCAGACGGAGACCTAACATCATATTCTCGTGGTAAAATGGATACCACGTTGACTAACACATCAAAATCTGGTTCAGAGCCAGATTCGAGTAGATCCTCATCCACTATATCATCTTCCATGTTGTCATCAGGAAGTGATATTCTTTCTTTAACAGGCCTCTTCGAGGAAGAGCCTTGATCAGCAATTAAGGCTTTTTCAGCCTTATTGGGAACTTGCTTATTGTTCCCAGGATTGGTTTTGTTGCCCCCAGCATGGGCAACTTTGTTTTTGTTATCCCCAGCCTGGATAACTTTATTAGTGTTGCCCCCAGCATGGGCAACTTTGTTAGAATTGCCGCTATTTTGGGCAATTGGGTGAGATTTGCCCCCGGCTAGGGCCATCTCCCTTTCTACCTTCTTTTGGCGTTGATACATACGCCATTGTGTTCGAGTCATTGGGTTCTTTCCCTTATAATTGTTATTATAAGAGAACCTCTTGGCTTCAGCATTGTTGCTCGAAGCAGAATGACTTGAACTCCCAATCTCCATCTTCCTTTTCTGGAAGGCTTGATGTTGGCCAGATGACCATTGATTGATTGGGATTCTATTGGAAGGAACATATGTTTGCCTCTTCCCTAACCTGTCATGGATGGAAGGGCCTTGCTTCACATAGTTTCTTTTGTTTGGTCTAGCATTAGACCATTTGTTCTTGTTATCCACATAGGGCATAACATTCTTAAGGCCTGCAGTAGCCTCTTTGTCACACACAGCACTGCAACGAGGGCATAGCATGACCTCAGTATTTCTTAACTTGCACCTGTTCAGAAAGTCAATCAATTCCTCTTCAGCCTGAGGATAGACCTTCTGAATCTTCTCTTGATATTCCTTCTCTGTTACAGCTCGAACTAGAGAAGCTTTCATGGCATCCACCATCAGGCACTCGAATGGTTCAACATAGGAAGTTTCAGCCACTTGAAGAGGATCAGTATCCACCTTCATTGGAGGCTTGGATTTTTCATCAAATTTCAGCCTTCCCTAACCTAATGCCTTCTGAACAAGATCCCTGAAAACAACACATTGAGAAGTTTTATGACCTAAAAAGTTATGAAATTTGCAATAACCTCTCTTCTTTCTTTGTTCTAATGCAAGAACTTTTAATCCCTTTTGAACAACTATTTGGCCATCAGCAACCAATAAATCAAAAATTTCATCACATTTAGTAACATCAAATGTGTAGGTTTTTGCAACATACTTATCATTTTTAGGTTCAACTGGATTTTTTCCATTCGAGGGCTTTAATAACTTGCAAGTATAAGGAGGCCCTGGCTTTAATTCAGCCAAATCTATTTCATTTTCTTCACCCTCTTCATATTCTAACTCAAAGTCATTATCGCTCTCATAATGTCCAACATAGGCTACATTTTCTTTTGATTTATGAAACTTAGAATTCCTAGCCTTTTCACTTTTAAGCCTCTCAACTTGTCTAACTCTGTCAGCAAGTTGGGCCATGTCCCTAAGATGTTGAGTATCTAACTTCTTTCGAATTGAGTAGTCAAGGCCACCAACAGCCATTTCTACTAACTCATGTTCAGGAACTTGGGTAAAGCATCTTGCTTTAAGAAGCCTAAACCTATTGAGATAGTCATCAACAGACTCTGGTGTCTTGCGCCTCACACTTGCTAATTCCTTGAGGCTAATCTTAGTTTGACCCATGTAAAATTGTTCATGGAAAACTCTTTCCAATTGGGTCCATGTATACACAGAATGGGGAGGCAATGTTGTGAACCAAGTAAAAGCATTCTTGGTTAGAGAATTTGGAAAATATTTCATTTTCAAGTTCTCATTATTTGCTATGTCCCCAGCCTCTGTTAGATACCTAGCAATGTGCTCAACTGTGGACTCTGTGGTGTCACCAGCAAACTTAGTAAATTTTGGGGTCTTCATACCCTTAGGTATTTCTGTTTGCAACACAAACTCAGTTAAAGGTGACACAAAATTTGGCCTATGTAGGCCCACATTAAGACCATTTTGAGCAAGAATTGCCTCTACTAAATTGGCTAAGTTATTCTGCCCATAATCATTTTGTTGGGCAATTCTCAAAACCTCATCAGCATTTTGGTTTCGATTAACTAACACCACTCCAGGTTCAGCATTCCTTTGCACAGGCTGTTCTATTACTCGAGGCACTGGTTGTGGCCTCTGTTGAATTTCAATTCGAGCCTCTGCAACTGGTTCAGGCTCTGGGGCCTGTATTTGCTGAAATGGTTGCCTAGGCATTTGAGGGCCACCAAAGAAATCTGCTATTCTACCCATTTGGGTGGCTAGTGCCTGGTAACTATTGTTAGTATCTCGAATTAATGGGTTAATTACTGTACCCATTTGGGTTGTGAGTAAGTTCACCATCTGATGATTACTCTCATCCATCTGTTGCCTTATAGCCAACATGGAATCAGTAGTAAAGGTTGATGCACTTGCTCGAGTACGGTTATTATTAGATGTTTGTCCCCCATGGAGTGGGGATCAAACCGTAGCATTATCAGAGTATGTAGATTGATGTGTGTACAAACCCTGCATGAGTGAGGTTGGCATCCCATAGGGATTTGGCCTACCTGAATGATATAATGACCATGATTGACTCCTAAAGTCAAATGTTGGCCCTGAACTGCCATTGCCAGTCCCTATTTGGGAGGAAATTATGGCAGGGGCTGTTGAAGACTGATCCAATAATGTTGTGGATGCATTCGAACTCCCTGAGGGGTTGGTAGACCTCGTAGGTATTAACACAGGAATTTCTTGTGCAGTCCCTGTAGAATTCGAAACCTGATTTGGGCCAGTCATGGCCCTTGATGTGCCAACTCTATTGTTGGATGACTATCATCGAAGTCTTGATCATCATGTGAATCATTATTTTCATTATTATTATTATTATTGTTATTGTTGTTGTTATTAGCGTTTGTTGCTCTTGCTCTCACCATTTCTGGTTTTATTCTACCACTTCTTAAACGCATACACTACACAACAATGAATTTGTAAACTTTTCTAGAATTTTTTTTATGCAAAATGCAATGCTCATGCACTAACAATACTTTTCTCAGAAAAATTTGAAATAAACTATTAAACTAAAACACACAAAACCAGTCCCACTGGGCGTGCCAATTTGTTTACGCTGATTTTTGGTAAACAACCGCTAGTTTGCAATGCTTGAGAGACCAACTAGAGAATCTCGGAACATGTTTTGTGCATTCATTGTTTAAGTTTGAAAATAGCAATGTTCATTAACGCAAATGAACAAGTTTGTTTGTAAAAAGTAAATTAAATGAAAGTAGATGACTTGAATGACAAGAAATGTAAAAATACTCAAAATGAGTACGTTTTGACAAGAAAAAGTAAATGATGCAAGTAATGTAAATGAAAGCAGTAAATTGCATAAAAATGATAAATTGCATTGAATTAAAAGAAAGTGATCACAAGATCATACATTGTTTCCTCTTGTATTCCTTTCGCTCGAACGCTTGGGTACTCAGAATTTGTAAGGATTTTTAGTATGTGAATTTGTGATAGGAATTACATCAAATGAACTACTATTTATAGATAAATTCTACAACTATCTATTAACGACTATGAAACATCCATTTGACAAGTGTCTTGCCACCTATTCTTCATTCTTGAATGCCAATAGTTGCCATATTTGAATGAAGAGTTGCAATGGTTTGAATTTTGAATCTTCAGAAATATTGAAAAACGTACTAAGTCTTTAAACAACATTCAAGTTCGAATGACCCTTAGCAGCTACTCGAATAGTGTATAACTCGAATCAGATCTTGTCTTCTAGACTTGTGAATATTCTTCATCTTCTGAAATTCTTGAATATTCCTTAATGAGAATATTATTTATATTAAATATATTACTTTTAACCTTCATTATATTATTAATGACTTGGAAACATTAATTTCCCAAATTAAAAGGTTCAGTAAATATATTCAAAGAAAAGTTAGGGCATATTTTGACTTAACCAAAATATGGGCTAACAGTTATACAATAAAATCATTAGCATGGTCTAATGGTTTCAATAGTTTAAAATAGTAAAAAACTATGACGAATATTAATACAACATATATGAGTACAACAATATACGTAATTTGGCAAAGAGATCTTTACCGAAGATGGTTGCAACGACCGTCTCTCCGTTGCTTTCAAGGTTTTATCGATATTTTCTTTTTCCTCCGGAAATAAATAAAATTAGGTGGCGACTCTATTTCATTCCAAGTGTTAATACGTTCGAACAATTTTCACGGCGCGACAACATGTCAAGATTATTTTTCTTCAAGTTGATTCATATGAAAATGAAAAAAAATAGATGTAAACTGGAGCTGTGCTATTATCTCTTTACTGAGTAATACAAAAACAAATATATGAATAAAAATATTAATGCATCCATTTTGAAGATAAGTAAAAATTTATGAGTAAAGAAATCTTGACTTGTTTTTTTCTTTTCTCATTTTGCCATATATTACAACATCAGTACTTGAAATATTTTTTACATTTTTTCTTTCCTTCTCTCTATTTACCATAGATTTTGGTAAGAAGTAATGACTTAAAGTTGAAACTTTGCCTATACAAAAGTTACAGAAAGTTGTAGTACATTAGCTAAGTAACCGAAAACTAAAGCAAGATCATCACATTAGGCTTCTTTGGTAGATTGCTAGCAACTCTATCGTTGACTCATCCAGTAAATTTCTTTGCCTCCACAAATGTTTGCTCTGAAAAGATCGAAACCGATAATAAGCAAAACGAAAATCAAATTCAAATCAATTTTCCAAGGTGGTCAATTGCATATTACAGAAAATTAATAACAATTTGTTCAAATTCTCGTACATTATAGCGCGGCTATTCAACAACATTTATGCTTAAAATTTTAAAGATCGAATTATGTTACTCAATTATATACCTTGAGCTTTCGAAGACCTGATAAACTCTTCAAACTAAGCTTCAAAAGAAAGATCTTCATCAACATCAAGATCAAAAGCATCAGGCAACAAATCAACAACATCATTACCATCAAATTCATCAACATCATCATAAAAACCTTCATCATCATTTTGCTAGCTAACCCAGTAATCATGATACCATGTCAATGTTGTCACCAACTGCCACCATTCTGGAGAAAAACCCTCCACATAGCGAAAAACAGTCAGTATGTAAAACGGCGCATTATGGTTTAGTGTTGATTTTCTTCCAGATACTAATGTCATCTTAAACACCTTAACTTTTATATCACTTGTTCCTTAATCTGAATCATAAATCATTAATCAACAATGTTGTTACAGACTGTCGCGCCGCGAAAATCGCCCGAGCGTTTAGGACACTCGGAATGACACAGAGTCGCCATCAAATTTTATTTTAAAGGGAAATATTGATAAAACCTAAAAAGGGACGGTCGTCGCAACCATCTTAGGGTTCGGGAGTTGGTTATGCAAGGGGAAGGTATTAGCACCCCTCACATCCGTTGTACTCAACGGGAACCTCCTAATTAATTCTAAGGTTTTTTGAGTTTGTTTACTTACTTTTTATATTGTTTTATTTTATTGAAGATATTTACAAAATAAAAGAGAAAAAAGATTGAATTCTTTATTATTTGCAAGAGGGAAAAAATTAAGTTTTTTATTATTATGCTTGACAAGATGACTCTTGCTCCTACGTATCCTCCGGTGCGATGAGGAAATCAAAGCTACGTAGTTCTGGGTATGGTGTTGGTTTGTGTTTTTTATGAAAAAAAAGAATTTTGTTTTTACCTCTTAAAATGACTTTTAAGAATAACCCGAAGGCGAAAAATTGATTTGATTTGTTGGTATTTTTTAATAGTCTTTTTATGGGTTTGAGTGGAAGACGACTAAAAGTCGGACAAAGTGTGCACTAAGCCCCCAATTAGTCGAGAAGCGAACGGATGTGCATCCGCCTCCTCTTTTTTAATCCACAATATTTTTACAAATTATTTAATGAAACAAGAAACACCAAATTAAAATTGATATTTTAGTGTTCATACATATTTACGTTTTTGATCTACTTAGTTAATCCTAATTAAAACATGATATTTATTTACAAGCAAATCAAAAATTGTGTATACAATAGAAAACTTAATGTTCTGAACTTAACCAAACGTGGTCATCAAAGTACAAAATAAGATAAGTGCTAATACAACTACATAAATACATATTATAATAGTATATACAAATAGGACAAATATATGAGCAAATAAGCCATTATCTAGAGATTTAAAGAGACAACATACAGAGTATAAGACAATAGGGAGAAAGAAGAATACCAACGGGGGATGATGGCTCCGACTGCACAATGTTGGACAATTCCCTTTTGCTTTCCTGTTTCGGTTCTGTTCTTCCTCTTTTGTTTTGGTTATGAGTGAAGGTTTGTAGTAGAGAAATTGGTTGTATGGAGAGGAATTGGTTTTCTCTGATTTTTGTGTGTAGAGAATTTTTCTTGTGTGAATGAAGAATTGGTGTGTGTATTATTGTGTAGAAAGGACCCCTATTTATAGTTTTGAATTAGGCTTTTTAAAACTTGAATGAATCTTGAGAGATTTGGTTTGTAAATTAATTTGAGAGATTTTGTTTGTTTTTAATGATTGATTTGCTCTCATTTTATATTTTAGTGTTAATTCTCTTGCTTGTTCTTCAAGACCAAAGATTTGGTTTTATTTTGTTTAATTTACTTCTTTTTTTATATTTTTGTGTCTTTTCTTATTTTCTTTCTATATAAGTTGATATATTTTCCTTCTTTTTATATATATGCTTTATTTTTATAATTCTGGACAAACAAAAAAAGTGATAAAATATTTTTAATACAAAAAGTTTCTCGCCAGAAAAATAAGTAAAATTGACTAAAATAAATATGTACTAAAATTTGGAGGGTAAAATTTGGGGTATGACAGCTGCCCCTATTTAAATATCTTTAAATGCCTTTGAAAGATAGTTAAATATAAGAAATACCCATAATTTTGCCTTATGAAGGTGAAAGATCGACAATCGCCTTGACGATGTTTAGATTTTTAAGGATAGTCCCCGCCCCGAAGGGTGCTTAAACCGAAAATAGGCATTGTCCCGTAGGGTGCCTAATTTTTTGAAAGATAACTGTTTCCCCGTAGGGTGATCAGCTAAGAATAAGTCATTGCCCTAGAGGGTACTCTGACTAAAAGCAGGCATGGTCCCGAATGACGCCTAACTTTGAAAGATAACCATTCCCCGTAGGGTAACTAAACCAAGAAGAAGTCATCGCCCCGTAGGGTACTTCAACTAAAAGTAGGCATTGTCCCGAATGATGCCTAACCTTGAAAGATAACCATTCGTCACCTTGAAAGGTGCATCTATCCATTTGTCACCTTGAAAGGTGCATCTATCCAAAATGTCACCTTTGAAAAGGTGCATCTATCCAATTTTCATTTGTCACCATGAAAATGTGCATCTATCCAATTTGTCACCTTTGTCACCTTGAAAAGGTGCATCTATCCAATTTTCCATTTGTCACCTTGAAAGGTGCATCTATCCAATTTGTCACCTTGAAAGGTGCATCTATCCAATTTTCCATTTGTCACCTTGAAAGGTGCATCTATCCAATTTGTCACCTTGAAAGGTGCATCTATCCAATTTTCCATTTGTCACCTTGAAAAGGTGCATCTATCCAATTTTCTATTTGTCACCTTGAAAGGTGCATCTATCCAATTTGTCACCAATTTTCCATTTGTCACCTTGAAAGGTGCATCTATCCAATTTTCCATTTGTCACCTTGAAAGGTGCATCTATCCAATTTGTCACCTTGAAAGGTGCATCTATCCAATTTGTCACCTTGAAAGGTGCATCTATCCAATTTGTCACCTTGAAAGGTGCATCTATCCAATTTTCCATTTGTCACCTTGAAAGGTGCATCTATCCAATTTGTCACCTTGAAAGGTGCATCTATCCAATTTGTCACCTTGAAAGGTGCATCTATCCAATTTTCCATTTGTCACCTTGAAAGGTGCATCTATCCAATTTGTCACCTTGAAAGGTGCATCTATCCAATTTTCCATTTGTCACCTTGAAAAGGTGCATCTATCCAATTTTCCATTTGTCACCTTGAAAGGTGCATCTATCCAATTTGTCACCTTGAAAGGTGCATCTATCCAATTTTCCATTTTTCCATTTGTCACCTTGAAAGGGTGCATCTATCCAATTTGTCACCTTGAAAGGTGCATCTATCCAATTTTCCATTTGTCACCTTGAAAAGGTGCATCTATCCAATTTTCCATTTGTCACCTTTGAAAAGGTGCATCTATCCAATTTGTCACCTTGAAAGGTGCATCTATCCAATTTTCCATTTTTCCATTTGTCACCTTTGAAAGGTGCATCTATCCAAAAGGCGTTGCCCCATAGGGTGCCTGTATACCAATGATATGAAATCATTACCCCTCGGGGTGAGTAAGAAGAGTTAGGTCATTTCTCCTTAGGGATCTAGATCCTAGGAATGAGCATGATTGCCGCAGGCCCGTGGCCGGACAAGAGTTGAAAGATAAGTTGTCGCAGGCTTTGTTGGGCCGGACAAGGATAAGTTGTCGCAGGCTTATGGGCCGGACAGAGATTGACGAATGAATTGTCGCAGGCTGGTGTGCCGGACAGAGACAAATTGTCGCAGACTTTTGAGTCGGACAAAGATTGATTAAATTGTCGCAGGCTTTATGTGCCGGACAAGGATAAGCTGTCACAGGCTTATGGGCCGGACAGAGACAAATTGTCGCAGGCTTGACTGCCGGACAATGATATTTGATGAATTGTCGCAGGCTGGTGTGCCGGACAAAAAACAAATTATCGCAGGCTTATTAGCCGGACAATGATATTGGATGAAATGTCGCAGGCTGGTGTGCCGGACAAAAATTGTCGCAGACTTTTGAGTCGGACAAAGATTGATTAAATGGGGATGAGGTCATCCTACTTAACCGTTTTATGCTAAAGGCTGATCCCTAAAGATGATCTTTTGACAGAAGTACGTACTTGAGGGGTACCATTTCTTGGTATGCATGACTTATGCTCACGAATTATATGTCATGGCCTATGCTGTGAGGAATGCATGATGTATGCATGAAATGAAATGCTGGCGGAGACTGAGCTTTGAGTGCATTGTGATGCAGATGCATTTGTGATTACGCATAGTATATGTTACGCATGAAATGAAATGCATTATTGATGCATGCCAATGATAATTGGGCTTCAACATGAATGTGTTATGCGAATCTTTTTCTTTTGATGGGAAAGGCCAAGTAGACTTTTGAAATGCCAGTGAGGATTGACCTTTGGGGACCAAGAAGAATCGATGTTTTTTGGATAATCGATTGAGGTTGAATGAAGATTGCGTTTTGGGGTTGCCAAAGGATTTTGGTGAATTGATTTGAGTTTTTGAGTGGTAATGCAAATTAATCACAGGGATGCCAATGCATGCTTTGATGCTAGATGGATGCGAACATGAATAATGCATGAATATGATTTGAAGGTGTATGAAAGTTCCCTTGTGGTGGACAATTGAATGGTTTAAGGCTTGAAGATATGTTTTGCATCAAAGTTTCTTTATTCAAAGGTTACATGAGTTTTGTTAGCATGGTCTCCCGACACTCATTCTGAACTAAACGGTTGCTGATGCTTGACATGGTTCACTTGAACAACTTGAAAGTACGGAGAGGGATGGCCCCTAGAGTAATTTGTCTTGCCCCCCTTTTTTTTTTTTTTTTTGGGCATAATATCCTTGACTGCATTGGAGTTCTATGAGCAGAGGTTATTTTCCTTCCATGGTGGCGATAATCAAGGATTCTCCACAGGGTGACCCTTCGATGGGAAGTACTACTCTTAATGTTGAGTGCTGGTGCAAAGGAAATTGCTTGAAAAGGAATTTGGATCCATCCAGGTCTGATATGACCTTGCTGCGAACTGCCCCATCATTTAAATTCTCGAGGGGTATGCCCACCAACTAACTGGCGTTTAGGGATAGTGCCTCTTGAACACTTTTGACCTCGATTAGCGGGAACTTGGATGTCCTGCCCCTTGATCGTGGGGAATTTGCCACTGATTGGTAGGCCCCTTAGATGCCTTGCCCCTAATTAGGAGCGTCTTGATTCAGTTCTTCTTTGATCGAACCGTTTGCTGAATTAACCAGATGCCGAGTATTGATTTGCAAGTAAAATTGTTTCTTTTGCCAAGTATTTTTAACACAATGCACATGCGGGTTTTTGAAATTGAATATTTTTTGGAAGCACATATGGTATGTACAAAAGATAATCATTGATTACATAACAAACAGGATGAGTCAGCTTAACAATAAATTTGCCGAATATGCTTTCCTGGTGAACCTGCCTTCAATTAGGTCTTTTGAGAATTATTCATATAAATGAAATTCATGTAAACCAAGCCAGAAATGATATAAATTTGTGTTATCAGATTCTCCCATACTTGAACCTTTGTTTGCCCTCAAGCATAAAAATAGTATCTCTTTTTAGCACATGTTTGAAACAGGACACGACGACTGTAATCGTACGTGGTTGCCGGCTAGATAGGAAAATCAAGTAATAGACATCAAATACCAAGAGCACCGTAGTAACACAAAATCACTCATTGTGGTCAAAGATTCCCATCATATGAAGACAAATCTGAAGTGTTTTATTATGACTCTAACTTTTGCTTAAATTTTATTTACCCTTTTCATTCAAGTGCAATCACATTAAGCCCGTTATCTTGTACACGCCCATGGTAGGAAAATCTGTTAGTGATTATGATCATGTATCGAGGGGTGCTGATAACGAAAGTTTGGCAAACCCCTTTTTTTCTCCCAAATGCAGCTGTGGGGGATCGGATCGTAACCCGCCCTACCAAGTTCAGAATCAGACACCTCTGAACCAACTACTAAAAGGGTTTATTTACCATGGTTTTACTTTGTATGTTCAATGATTGTTGAATTACACAACCGAGTGATGGTCATCTAACTCAACAAATGCATTCCCACTTTTAAAATCAACCAATGTATGTAAACTTTTATTTCTGGATCATTCACTTATGTTCATTGATTTCCCACTTAGTTTGTGCTTAAGATGGTGCCGACTGCTAAGATAAACCACTAAGGGTTATTTTAAAATTTAAGTTCAAGTCTTTGTCAAGATTAGTACCCAAATTAACCTTACATATTTCTGGGCGTCTAAGGTGTTAAGACGGTACCGATTTTATTGAATTATTACTAAACCTTCATAATGTAGCCAAAAGTACGAAAACAACCTATATACTCTTAAAGTGTCATGTCAAGTATCAAACCAAAAATGCTTGCTTTTTTCTTAAAAATTTGATATACCTCAAGAAACTGGGAGAATCAGATAACAACGAAAACACAGATTGACTCAACTTAGCATGAACTAACTAATTTTGATATATATTTTTTATTTTGAAAACGCCTTACATCATCAACCAGGGTTTTTTTTTTTTACCATTGAAAGCATATATCAGCAATAATCAGTTATTTATTTTCATCATCCTCGCTCCAAGTTTGCAAGTAATAAAACAAGAAAAGAGTGGACATGAATGGATTAATTCCAAAGACATGCATGTTTATTATATTAGGAGTATTAGTCAAAAGTTACAACTTTAAAAGCAAAAGAATTAAATTGAGACTGGAAGTTCAAAGTCGAATGATCCTTGGAAGGGAGCTTTCTTGATGATTGGCCAACCATGAGGGATGCTTCTTGGTGCATCTGCTTTCAGGGGTCACCCACCATATGCGGGCCATCTTTATCAAAAGTTAGTTGCTTGTTGTCAATCAGATCTTGCACCACTTCTTTGAAGGTATTGCAGTCTTCAATTGAGTGTCCCATTACTCCGTCATGAAATTCACATTGGGCGTTCGGGTTGTACCAAGGAGGAAACGGAGACTTCATGGATCTGGTCTTTCTGGGAGTGATTGAAGAAACTCCGACTAGATGAGTCCACAATTGACTGTATGTTAAGGGGATTGGGTCGAACTGGCGAGCCCCTCCTTTCAGATCACTTGGATGCCTCCGTTGATCCTGAGTTTGATGCCGATGGTTCAGATTTCGAGCTTGCTGATTCTGATGAAGCAAGGGAACCAAACATGGTTGTGGTCCCTGAGGTGCTGGATTGCCCCAGGGTTGATTCAGTTGAGGATCCATGGAGGACTGCCGAGGGCACGCTTGTTGCGGCAAATGTTGTTGAGGCGAAGGAATCACCCATGGCTTTGGTGTCCGAGGTGCTGGATGGCCCTGTGATGGTAATGCGTTATCCTTTTTCTCCAACAAGATTTGAATGATCAGTTGAATCTGAGTCTTCAACTGGGCAACCTCTACCTTCAATAACTCATGTTCTTTCTTGAGCTCTTCCACACTTTGTTGAGACATTCTTCCAAATCCATTCATGGGTATCGGGATACCTGCTTGCGGTATTATAGTTTGAGGACGGTGAGGAAAGAAAAGATATGACTATTTATTTTGACGATGCAAGTGCATGAGAATGTATGATATGCATGATAGATGCAAGATGGTGAAGGTTGGATGACCTAATAGGTAGGCTTCCCTACATATGATGGTTCTATGTTTCAATTACCCAACCCCTCACAAGGACGGCTCCTACGGGATTTTGATTTTTTTTTTTTTTGAAGGCTCCATTTAAGGTGGTAGATTCCTTTGATTTTTCCACATGATACATGGTGAAATTTCAAAGGATCTCCCTTAAATGGAGTCTTTGGGTTCTAAAGGGGGTCCTACAGTCGCTGACCGAATCTAAAGTTTTGCCAAGCGGAGGGGCTAGCCCATTCCTGACAAATCCTTTTGAACCAGTCTACTCTAGGCGGAGTCTTCGTACATCACCCATTGGGATGTGCATCCCATAGGTCCATACTACCAACTCCTAACCTAACTTAGGGTTTTTTCTCAAATTTTATTCAAAAATAAACCCACCCACAATACATAAAAAGAAATATAATAATGCAGGAAAATAAAAAATAAAATAAAACAAGAAAAAAAACAAAGTAAACAAACAAAACAAATAACCCTAAAACTAGAGGATAGGCTTAACTCTCTAATTTTTAAAAGTCCCCAGCAGAGTCGCCAGCTGTCGCGCCGCGAAAATCGCCCGAGCGTTTAGGACACTCGGAATGACACAGAGTCGCCATCAAATTTTATTTTAAAGGGAAATATTGATAAAACCTAAAAAGGGACGGTCGTCGCAACCATCTTAGGGTTCGGGAGTTGGTTATGCAAGGGGAAGGTATTAGCACCCCTCACATCCGTTGTACTCAACGGGAACCTCCTAATTAATTCTAAGGTTTTTTGAGTTTGTTTACTTACTTTTTATATTGTTTTATTTTATTGAAGATATTTACAAAATAAAAGAGAAAAAAGATTGAATTCTTTATTATTTGCAAGAGGGAAAAAATTAAGTTTTTTATTATTATGCTTGACAAGATGACTCTTGCTCCTACGTATCCTCCGGTGCGATGAGGAAATCAAAGCTACGTAGTTCTGGGTATGGTGTTGGTTTGTGTTTTTTATGAAAAAAAAGAATTTTGTTTTTACCTCTTAAAATGACTTTTAAGAATAACCCGAAGGCGAAAAATTGATTTGATTTGTTGGTATTTTTTAATAGTCTTTTTATGGGTTTGAGTGGAAGACGACTAAAAGTCGGACAAAGTGTGCACTAAGCCCCCAATTAGTCGAGAAGCGAACGGATGTGCATCCGCCTCCTCTTTTTTAATCCACAATATTTTTACAAATTATTTAATGAAACAAGAAACACCAAATTAAAATTGATATTTTAGTGTTCATACATATTTACGTTTTTGATCTACTTAGTTAATCCTAATTAAAACATGATATTTATTTACAAGCAAATCAAAAATTGTGTATACAATAGAAAACTTAATGTTCTGAACTTAACCAAACGTGGTCATCAAAGTACAAAATAAGATAAGTGCTAATACAACTACATAAATACATATTATAATAGTATATACAAATAGGACAAATATATGAGCAAATAAGCCATTATCTAGAGATTTAAAGAGACAACATACAGAGTATAAGACAATAGGGAGAAAGAAGAATACCAACGGGGGATGATGGCTCCGACTGCACAATGTTGGACAATTCCCTTTTGCTTTCCTGTTTCGGTTCTGTTCTTCCTCTTTTGTTTTGGTTATGAGTGAAGGTTTGTAGTAGAGAAATTGGTTGTATGGAGAGGAATTGGTTTTCTCTGATTTTTGTGTGTAGAGAATTTTTCTTGTGTGAATGAAGAATTGGTGTGTGTATTATTGTGTAGAAAGGACCCCTATTTATAGTTTTGAATTAGGCTTTTTAAAACTTGAATGAATCTTGAGAGATTTGGTTTGTAAATTAATTTGAGAGATTTTGTTTGTTTTTAATGATTGATTTGCTCTCATTTTATATTTTAGTGTTAATTCTCTTGCTTGTTCTTCAAGACCAAAGATTTGGTTTTATTTTGTTTAATTTACTTCTTTTTTTATATTTTTGTGTCTTTTCTTATTTTCTTTCTATATAAGTTGATATATTTTCCTTCTTTTTATATATATGCTTTATTTTTATAATTCTGGACAAACAAAAAAAGTGATAAAATATTTTTAATACAAAAAGTTTCTCGCCAGAAAAATAAGTAAAATTGACTAAAATAAATATGTACTAAAATTTGGAGGGTAAAATTTGGGGTATGACACAGACCAAATCCAAAAGAATAATTAACCAAAAACACACAATGCCAAATTTCAATCATAATCATAACTCATAAGTATGAACTAATATGAAGCACGGACACCGGACACGGATAACTTTTAGGATAATTTTTTTGAAAAAAAAACGATATAGTTAAATATAATCGTAAGTTTCGATGCCGTGTCAGTGTCGGACTTAACTGCTACATAAACATTCCATTCTAAATTTTTTTAAAATTTCTACTAGGTGATATCATATGATTCTAATAACAATAACTTCATCAGAATTGTAAAATAAATCACATAAAATTAAAAATTAAAAAAAAAACTAGATTTGGGATTAAAAATCAAATTCAACTCTGTTTTGACTCAATTGAAGTCAAGATCGGGTAATAAAAAATTCACATAAGTTAAAACTCAAACATGGACAAATTGAAATTCATTGAAATTAATTAGTTTCTGATAATCGATTAAGCGGATTATTGAAGAAATCAATGATAATTGAAATTTCGTGCAATTACCTGAAATTTCGTCGAAGAAGATGCTTCAACTGAAAAGAAGAATTTCGTCGGAGAAGAGACGTCGTCGATGATGAATGGAATCGAGAATCAAGATGAGGTTGGCTACGGAGGGATCAGAATCGTGATAATCGCATTCGGAATAGGAGGGATCATGTTGATGATGATGGGTTCGTGTGTGGATGAATGATGATTTGGTAAGATTCACGAACGATGGTCTGCGTAAAGGGGAGATAATGTGAGCTGAAGAGTTGCCCAGGATTATTACACCTGTAAAATAAATCTAATGGTTGAGAATGCCTTATGCACCATACATAAGGAAAATCCTTATGTACAATAACCTTTGCCTGATAAAAAGGCAGGAAACACAGAACAAAGATAAAAATATAATAGAAAAATAAATTAACTAAAAGTGATATAAAAACTTCAACTAAGTCATTTATTAAAATGAGATTTCGACTTCTCTTAATGGATTTCACAATGAGAAACACATAGGTAGAAACTTTGAATTTGAATTAGAATTGATCACTCAAAATCAAAACATTGGTTATCCTCCATCCAAGTATAAAAAAAATAAAAATTTTCACCCACTAGTTTGTAGCATCAAGTGGTTATAGTCTCTCCCAAATCAATTGCGAGGATTGAATTGCAGTTCTTTCTACTAAATATAACGTCAATCACCACTAAAACAATTAACGTTAATGTTAGGTAGCATAAATTGAATTTAGCCAATTCCATCTAATCATATTTTTATGTGAAAGAAAAGAATGCACAAATGGTAAAGTCATGCATCAATTTACCCACGCACACATTAATTAACACTCCATGCATTTAACACACAAGACAACTTGAAAGTCGGGTAAGAGTAAATAAAAGGGGGAGTGGGTAGCAATGCTACCGTAGCATTGCCCCATAAATAAGCCCATACAAATATTAGGCCCATAGTTTTCATTTTTCACTCACCTAATCAGAAGAAAGAAAAATCTGGAATCAATTATTTTAATTCCAAACGCGATTAATTATATAATCGCTTCTGGAACTGCAACGTTCTATTCTAAATTCTAATTCTACCAACGAAATCGAAACCCCAAACCTAAAACCAAACGCGATTTTTCATTCCCAAATTCGATTAATCAAACATTGCTATTTATTCGATCGAATTGCGATTCGTTCCAATTCCATGGCGACACCACCTTCTTCCTCATCTTCTCAATCTCAATTCGTATATTCCAACGCCCCTTACTTCCCCGTTCCCTTT
The DNA here is from genome assembly GCA_951804385.1 of Trifolium dubium. Taxonomy (NCBI): domain Eukaryota; kingdom Viridiplantae; phylum Streptophyta; class Magnoliopsida; order Fabales; family Fabaceae; genus Trifolium; species Trifolium dubium. The sequence goes on along the minus strand of OX638074.1, from coordinate 25,174,853 downwards.
CATCTTCAACAACCCCCAACCACCACTCACTACGCCGCACCGTACGTCGCCACCCCCACCGTGCAACTTCCTCCTCCGCCAATCGTCGGTCCTGTTCCACCTCCGGCTGCTTACTCCGTTCCGCAATATCAGGTAGCTTTAATTTTATTAATTTGGTATTAGTTTGATTAATTTATTAATTAATTGATTAATGTTTTGTGTGATTGAACAGGCACAACAGCTATTTGAAAGAGATGCACAGATTATAACGCCGGAGGCACTTGAGAATGTGAAAGCAGCGATTGCGAGTAGCGACGTTGAGCATAAAGCTGAGACGAAAAAGAAAGCGGTTCCTCGTAAAGCTGCTGGACAATCTTGGGAGGATCCTATACTTGCAGAGTGGCCTGAAGGTAAAATCTCTATCTATTGTATTATGGTAGTAGCAATCATGATATTTTCAAATGCACGGTAGAAATGAAGTTTACAATGAAAATATGATGAGAAATAAGATATTGCAGCACATGTTATTTATCATAGGGTTCTTTTATTTAGATTTTCTTAATACAATTTTTTAGTTGATTCTTAAACAGGTTTTGAGCAATAGATTGAGAAGTTAGTTCCGCGAGCTTAGCTCAATTGGTAGGACATATTGCACGTATGTGCAGGGACCGGGGTTCGAACCCTAGTCCGCACACTTATTCACCTGTGATATTCTAGCCACTAGGCTAACTGACCAAAAAAAATATTGAGAAATTAAAGCTCGTGGTGCAGCCTACAAACTTTTAATTTATTAATCTATTGCTCAAAATCTGTTTAATAATATTATGATGTTAATATTCTAGGTTGATGTTAATATTTGTGGTGTAACCTACAACAACTAGAGTTTAACAATTCCATGTGTCCTCGTTTGTGCTAATGATGAGCATCATGATACATTTGGGGATGGATTCTGTTTTTCAGAATTCCTACCACGTTTTTATAGTAGATTTGTATATTCTATTCTCCCGTTGTGACAATTACACAAGTGATAACTATTCATGGATTGATTTATTGTTGCTGCTTTATTTGATCAGATGATTATCGGCTATTCTGCGGTGATCTTGGCAATGAAGTTAATGACGATGTTCTTTCAAAAGCTTTTACAAGATTCCCTTCCTTTAACATGGCACGAGTAAGTGGATGTCTTATCTAACTGAAATTCTTTTATTTTTAGTAATGATTGGGTTGGTTTTAGCATTTTGTATTTCCTCTTCAGATTTTTGTTTGAAGGGACAGAGTTGTTAATGATTTGTGTATCTTAAGGTAGGTCTTGATTCATAATTTACATTTATCAGACATTTTTTGTGATTAAATTGATGCATTATTGTATCATCTCAGGGTTTTCTTCATCATTGCTCATTGTTTACAAATCAGGGGCACTTGAAATTATTTAACGGTGACACAATTTTTCATGTTTGAATTTAAATACTCAAATTGTTTTAAATTAGTGTTGTGTCTATTTTTTATTTTGTTTCATTATGGGATATCAAAAGTCAGTTGAAGTCAGGTCGACTTTCTGGTTTTTTATTAGCAAATTTTAGTTTTTGGACAATACTCAAATTTTGGTTTTCACATTTTGCTTGTCTGACTTTCTGCTAACTAACAGTGTTTATTATTTGCAAATATGTTTGTGGTGCATGTATTTGCAAATTTTGGTTTTCACATTTTGTTTGTGCTTGTGATTAAGGTATCTTTGATTTTGTCTAGGTTGTTAGAGATAAGCGAACTGGAAAAACAAAGGGTTATGGATTTATAAGCTTTGCCAACCCTGCTGACCTTGCTGCTGCTCTTAAAGAAATGAATGGTCAGTAATTTGCAGACTTCTATGAACATATTTTCTTTCTTTATGTCATGTGTATACTGCTTTCTTTTCTTCTGATGACCCTTTTATGAAAATCACATGCAAAGCCTCTATTTCAATTATTATTATTATTATTATTATTATTATTATTATTATTATTATTATTATTATGCCTAAATATGTGTGCTTTGGTTCAATATTTCAATGTAAATTTGTGTAATGCCAGATAATATTGACTTTTGAGTTGGGGATATAGGTTTTGCAAAATCAACAAGGAGCCTGCTTTTTTAAGTATTATTTATTATTATGTCATGTCCAAATATATATGCTTTGATTCGGTGTATATAGGTCCATGCCAGAATCAGATAGTAATGACTTTAATTAAGGTAATAATAAAGTTTGCCAAAATCAACAGCAATGTTTGGAATTATAAATTTAAAATATGAAGTTTGAAAATTCTATGTAGACACAATCATACATACAGTTGCATATAAATGGGTTATGATGGAAACTTATATACCTCATACATAAATAAATGGATATATGACATATAGTCCCATCGTTGAATTCTGTCAATAAGCCAACAAGAAGCAACATCAATGTTGCTCAAATGACAATGCTACTTATTTCTACTAGAGATAATTTGGTCACACCAGGCAATATAGGACTAAGAATAATATTATTATTATTAGCAATGTAGGAAAACTGACAAAATCTTGTTCTTGGTGGTTCGGACATATATGGATAAGATTCATAGAAGCACCACCACCATTAAGTAGGAGTCGAGTCATTAAGGGAAGTTTGGAGTTACTTGGTCTATTTATCGATATTATCCATGAGATATTATGTAGTCATTGATCTAAGTAACTGATCTTTTCTAGTTGGAAGATGCTTTGGGTGTTGTTGTTGTAGGTAGATATGATTGTGGCAAATGTAATAACAGAAGACCCTGACTTTGATATCTTGGTTTCAGGTAAATATGTCGGAAATCGGCCAATAAAACTACGGAAGAGTAAGTGGAGAGAGAGAACTGATTTTGATGCACTGGAGAAACAGAAGGTAGCTATTTACTGTCAATGATTTGAAATTTGTTGATGCATTTTATAAGTACGTGCAACCTGATTCCGTTGTTGTTTGCGTTGCAGAACCATATTCAGAAGAAACCGAAACTGTCAAGGAAGGGAATTCTCCACAAGTGAAAATAGACCAGAATCTGTATAAATTGGGTTTTATCAAATAGAACATTGTTTTCAAATGATCCGTTTTCTTCATCTGAAATGTAGTTCTAATGTAACAAATTTAACTATTTAAGGTTCACCATTGGATTTTCTATCCCAAAAGTATGTTCCATTTATAAATCATGTGTAAACCTCATTTGTTAGGTTATGCCTCAAGCAACTCGATGTATTGAAAGGTGATTTCGTAGATACCATAGTGTTGAGTTATTGGTTTACCTTGCCCTGTTCAATGACTCATAATGAGTACTACTGTTTTTCATTACCTCTGATCTAAAGGCTAAGCTACAAGTACAGTATTTTTTTTTCTTTTTCGACAATGAAATTAAAATATGGTTGAATTTTGGTTTTAGTTCTTGTATCGATTTTTGTTCTAAATAAGTTCTTGAATCAATTAAACTTTTTATTTCTGGTCCCTAAAGTTAAAATCCGCATGAAAATTTGTAAGTTTTTTGCAGATTTTAATACGAATTTTTTTGTGGATTTTAATCCTTATTTTAAGTTTATGCAAATTAATTCTCCCATCTCCTTCCCTCCCATCATTAAAAAATTGAACAAAACATAAAATTTAAAATATCACTTTGTCTCTTTTCTGAAAATCCTGAATCAAACAGAATTTGTTTCGAACTTTGGACTACTAGAGTCTCTTCTTCATAAGACCACCCATAATGGTGGGTTGAGAGGCTGTTGAGAGGCAAAGAAAACAATAAAATAATAGCCTGCAAAGCCTTTCCCGGAGAGAGAAGATGAGCAGAGTCAACACCCAATTACACTAACCAGTCAAGCCACGCGGCGCGCGATAATTCGCTAAAACATGGCGCGTGCATCGCGGGGACAGCACGCGTGGAGAGCAGGGGGTACGCGGAAAGAGAAAGTTGAGTGGATAGAGGTGATACGCAGCGCATTCTTATTGGACGACGGGATTTTAATACATCATTATCTTTAAACTCAATTATTTTATTGCAAATTAATTTTTTATTTTTTCACCAAAATTCGTAATTTTTTTTCTCTATAAACAGAGACTTGGTTCATTTGATTTGGACACAGAAAAAAAATTCGAATTTTTTACTACCTTAATCATATTATTAATGTTTATCAGTGTTAATTTTGAAGTTTAAGTGTTTTTCTTTAATTTAAGAAAATAAAAAAAATTATTTAAATAAATTTTGTTAAATGTCTATTATTTTAATTTAATTTTAATCGATAATTGTAATTTTATTTAATTATAAAAACAAAAATTTAAATTTAAATAAGAATATGAAATAAAAAGTGGTAGGGTAGAGAAAGTGGTGGGGTAGAGAAAGTGGTGGGGTAGAATGTTGAATAAGAAAACCATTAGAAAGGATAAAAGTTGAATGTGTGTTGAGAGATGATGTGGAGTGTAAAAGGTGGTGTTGAGAGGGTGTTTAGTGTTGAAACCATTGTGGGTAGTCTAATCAGAGGGTGAAAGAAAAAAAACTTTTGTAGAAGCTCATATCATCTCCAATGGTAGTATATAATAAGTACTATATACATTTGTATATCTATTAAGTACAACTTTTTAAATAAGAACTTTATCTCTCTTCTACTTCTAATATAAGAATTTTGATTACTAATAATATTACATTATTACCCTTCTTTCAAATAAATAAAATCAACTTCTTTTTTAGGACAATTGTGTCATTTTACTTTTTACTTTAAATTATTTTATCTTTCTTACTTTTTCTCTTACCACATTCTCTCTCTTTCAAATTTCATTTTTTTTCTCTTTCAACATTTTTTCTTACTCATCTTTCAAATTTAAAATATTTCTTTTAACATTTCTAATAATAAAAGATTCCTCATTTCTTTCTATATTAATAATTCTATAATCTCTTCAGAAAAAAAAAATCTTTCATATTTGTTTATTCTCCAATTTCTATTATATTTTATTTATTTATATTTCACCTCTCATTAAAGAATGTCTAACATTTTATCAATGTTTATTGTACTAAGATATATTTACTTTTTTATTAATTAAATTCGTAACGGGAACGGTAATTTATTTAACGGGCTTTCGCTTATAAAAAGATATTTAAATAAAGCTCTACATGAATATATTTGTTTTCGTACCTACTATTAATTTATAGAAATCCTACATTAATCTTAGTATTTTAAAATATGCAGAAAATGCCGAAATTGCTAGGTCAAACATTCCTGACAGGGTTTCATCTCTGATTCCTCCATTTTAAATGTGTGGGGTTTATATATGTTTAAATTACAAATCAACACAATATAAAAATATAAGTTTTTGCAAATGTACATAAAATTCACAATAGAATCATATGTAGATGTACAAATATTTTATTTTTATGATGTATATAGTTTTGTTCTAATTTACTATCAATATAAACTTTTTTAATTACCTAAATATAATTACTTTTATATCCTTCCTTCAAATTAATAGATTCAATTTCTTTTAAATACAAAAGAATCATTTTAATACTTTACTTTTTCATTACTTAAATTTGCAACGAGAACAGTCATTTATTATGCGGCCCGTACATCGCACGGGTCTTTTGCTAGTAGTTCTTAACGGATCCTACATATTTTTATATATTATTTTTAACAAATCTTACATATGATATAGCAGTGATACTTTATTATTAAATTAAATGATGTAGAGTTATTAACGAGATTCATTAATAATTTTTAGAGATATACTAGATTGGAAAAATTGAGTGCTTATTAAATACTATTACTTAAAAATTATAAATATTTGATGTGTACACAACCGTTTAAATACTTAAAAATGAAGTTATCTATCGGTGATCGTCTACAAATAACAAATTTTCATTGAAAAACGATATTATTATTTATTAAAAAGTTATAATCAGAAGAACAAAACTTAGCGGTTTTATCATAAAAACAAAATGCCGCCGCTGCCGCTTTGCCTTCGTATCAGAAACAAGAAATTGGAGTGACACTATTGACTTCAACGCATCGGAGTTCGTCGTCACCATCCCAGAAACTCCGTCCAGGTTGGTTTTCCTCTTACACACAAACTATAATTTACTATTTTATCAATGAAATGTCACAGCCAAATTGACAGAAACTTCAGCAAAGTAATGAAATGACTTAGGCTCTGTTTTTTTGGATTGACTTATTTCAGTATAACATATGAAAACAATGACAATTTTAAGTAACACATATATAAACACAATTTATATCCATAAAATGAGCTTAGCAAAGCTTATACATAAGCGCTTATCATGATATTTGATTGTATTTGTGCCTATGAAGCTCGGACACTCCTCAGATTAGACATGTCCAGGTGCGGAACCGACACTTACAATTACATTGAATTATATCGTTTTTCCAAAAAAATTATTTGTGTCTACGTGTCATTGTCTGTGTGCGCCCTACAAATAAGATGTTTATCCAAACAGACCCTTAGTGCAATGAGTACATACAAAACACTAGAGATAATTAATGAATAAACGCATTGCACTAAATTAATTAAATAGGATTTGGTGTCAAGATAAACTTAGATTACTAAGCCGTTGTATTGGGGTTTATGTCGCATTTAATGTCTTATGTTTTGAGATAATTTGCTTTGGTATCAAAACATGTTTTGTTGGACTTAAATCTTCTAACCCTCATCAACAGTGGCGTGAAACCATTCTTAAAGCGTTTGGTATAAACATAATATGTGTCGATCTTCCATAGCCGTGTATTGAGCTAAATCGAGCAAGGTATAAATATGTATGCAGATTAGAAATGTTTTTTCACTTGTGATGCTAAATAATGTATCCAATCTTTGCAGCTCTGAAGATTTCAATCAGTATACCTCAATAATAAAGATGAGTTATACAACTTCTTTCCAAAATAAGAGTTTCAATTTTCACTCTTTGAATGATCTGCATAGTCGTAACAATCGAGGGAGTTGTATTTTTGACGTGAGTTCTAATCATAGCTCAATTAAAAAAATGTCTACATTGCGATTGCACCGAATTTCTTTCAGTGATTATGTTTCTACAATTAAATGTTGTTCGTCTCAGAAAGGATTGTGGTGTAGAAGTTTGTATGCTACTGTTTTAAATGATAGAGTTGATAAAGTTGCCCATGAAGATTTCAGCTTTGAAACGTACATTGGCAATAGCAGAAAATCTAGTGAACTAGTGGATTCCGTCAAGTCTCTCAACTCTTCAACTTTATCATCAGAGGGATCGTTTGTAAAAAACAGTGAGATGGCCAACAATAAGATTCTCCAGAATCTCTGCAAAAAGGGAAAGTTGGCCGCTGCAGCAAGAATGATTGATATTATGGCACGGAAAAGTCAAATACCTCATTTCCCTTCTTGCACAAACTTGATTCGAGGTTTAATCAAACTCGGGCATGTAGACACAGCTTGCCAAATAATGAATACGATGGTTATGTCTGGCGGTGTTCCTGATATAATTACATTCAACATGGTTATTGGAAGTATTTGTAAAAGAGGTCACTTAAAATCTGCTCTTGAATTGCTTGAAGAAATGAGTTTCAGTGGTTGCTTCCCAGATGCAATTACTTATAATACAATAATTCGTTGCATATTTGATAAAGGAGATTCCAATTTGGCCGTTAGTTTTTGGAAGGATCAGTTGAGAAAAGGGTTCCCTCCTTATTTGATGACATATGCATTGCTTATTGAGCTGGTCTGCAAACATTGCGGAGCTTCTCGAGCCCTTGAAGTATTGGAAGATATGGCAAGGGAAGGTTGTTACCCCGATATCACTATGTACAATTCTCTCATAAGTTTTAGTTCTAAACAAGGGAATTATGAGGCTACTTTTTCGGTTATTTCCAGTCTTCTATCTCATGGGATGGAACCAGATGTTGTGACATACAATACCCTTATCCACTCTCTTAGTCTCCATGGGCATTCAGATGTAGTTGATGATATTTTGAAGATTATGAATGAAACTTCCATTTCACCTACACTTGTTACTTACAATATTCTGCTGAATAGTTCATGCAAATCTGGATTTTTGGATCATTCCATAAGCTTATACATCAAAATGGTTTCTGAGAAATGCTCACCAGACATTGTAACTTACAATGTTCTTCTAAATGCTTTATGTAAAGAAAGATTTATAGATGAGAGCATTCAATTACTTCATTTTTTGTCCGGTACTACTTGCTCTCCAGGATTGGTCACTTATAACATAGTAATCGATGGGTTGGCTAAAATGAGATCTATAAAATCAGCAAAAGAAATGTACAGGGAAATGGTGAAAAAAGGAATTGATCCTGATGATATTACCCACAGTACTTTGATGTGGGCTCTTTACCGGGTATATCGATATGAAGAAGCGGTGGAGCTATTGAAAGTGATGTATAGGAAAAGACAAAAGATTAAGAATGATGCTTATAAATGTGTTATCCTAGGATTATGTAAGCAAAGGAAGCTTGATATTGCAATTCAAACTCTAGCCTTGATGGTAAAAAGTCAATCTCATTCAGATGAGAAAATATATTATGCTTTACTTAAGGCTGTTGCTAATGGAGGTATGATAAAAGAGGCTAATGATTTGCATCAGATGTTGATTGAATGGAAGGTTCTAAAAGAGGATTCATTTGATTTAGTTGGAGTTCACAGTTAGATTGACCAAATTCAATACTTTTTATGACCATGCACAAATTATACATTCATATCAGGTGATTCTTTTAATCCTTTTTGTTTGATTATAAATGTGTGATTTTTGATTATGACCCTCTCATGTTAATCATATGTTAAATATAATAATGACTACTCCACAAATATTGTGCTTTGTTTCATGTTTGCTTTTATTTTTTAAGGACAATGTTTAGTAGTTTGTGTTACTTAGCGGGAGAATTGAACTCATACACCTTATAACTCTTTGTTTGAGGTTATTGTTATTTTGCTGTAGTTATTATTTTCTATTTTGGTGCAACTAATTTTATATTCTACAAACAAAAACCTTGTGTCTTAATGATGGTTACGCCCTACGATGATGCGAGTTTGTTCCGGTGGTATTTCTTTTATCCGATGTTATGGTGTTATTTTTTCATTTATGCTATGTATCGTGATATCTCTATTTCACTTTTTGTCTATTTCCTCTTTGAAAACAAAAGTAACATTGTAACTTATGTGTTTAAGGTTGACTATTTTACTGTCTTTGAAATTTCAGGAAAACCTAGTTGGATTCCGTACTCGCCCGAGTATTACAATGTCCAATACCATAAGCTGATATAAGCTCTGCATTGAGTAAAATTTTGACAGAGGAAGTTGACATACTTGTCTTCATTGATAGTTATTTGTATTGTCCATTTAATCTTCACATTTTGCAGATTTTAGGATAACTTTGTTCTTTTAAGTTGACGTTTTTGTTGCACTTTAGATGGTTTTGGTGGCTGTAAGTTCATCGATAGTGACTACTCCGTAGTATATAATCAAATTGTTTATCATCTAACACTAAGAGAAGACAGATATTATGATTTGTGCACGTTGAACAGAAGTAACACAAACAGTGGTATTGGTTTAAAATTGAAACTATGATGCTTATGCTCGAATAGGCGATCCAGTGCAACTTGTGGTTAATCTTTCCTAAATAGAAAATAGACCTTCAAATAAAATATATTCTAGGCTTAATTCTTAGTTTCATTTTAGTCTTTTAACTCTTCCTTCGTCAACCACTTCAATCCTTCCTTTCAAGGGACCAAAACAAATAAAGGTATTTGACCTTACCGACTTTTTTTTGGTTGCCTTTGGTGTTTGTCCGACAGAATGGATCAGAAATAGGCAAAACGATAGTCTTTACTATATAAAGAATGCCCTATCAATATGCTGCTGTGACAAGTACCAAAAATGCAAAATAAAAATGTGTCTTTTCTCTAACCCAAGGTGATGCTGCAAGAATTCAAATTCTCGCCTGGTGATTTTTGGCTGCATCGAGTGCTCTTACTTCAACTTTTGCTCGATCCACCTCAATAGATTTCTCCATCATGCTTTCCATATTCTCCGATCGGGTGCAAAATTTTGAGATTATCACAAGGCAAGAATTTTGAATTCTTGCATAATTTCGAGAGGCTTGCCTCTCGCCACCCAAAACCGAGTAAATGACTAACCAACTAACTAAACTCACCTATGTCCCCACCCTCTATTATATCCTACCTGTGCTGTGCAGCTCTGTTACTGCAGTTAGAGAGCTAATCAACTAACTATAAGAACTTTAGCTATTCAACTAGTTTCGTGCCCACGCGTTGCGCGGGGTGTTGAACGTCATATATATGTCAATCATGGTTGTTATCAATCATGGTCGCTGTTTGAAACTATTGAAATGTCTATTAAGAAAATAGATTATTTGTTAAAATGTTGATAATAAGAGTATTACAATATTAAGCATTTATTATATTAATTGGCTAACAATGGCTTGATTTCACTTAAACTTGAAATATTGATACAAATAAAAAGTTCAAGAGATATGTAGTGCACAATAGACAATAGTTTAAATCAATAGAGACAAAGGTAACAAAAAAATCATAACATAAAATATTCAGATTGATAAAATGCCTTGTATCCACCACTCATGGTCTCCTTTGTGGCAGATGCATGACCTTCATCAAGATCAGCATATCTCTTCCCAACTAACTTGCTTGTTGGAGTTTGAATTGAATCACCTCCTTCAATAGTATATCCTAAATTTCATTTTATGAAATAATTAGGTAGATACATGGACAAATAATTTGCTCCTCTACATCACCCAAATCAATCGCCTGACCATAGTTAGCATCCTCTACTACTTAAAGTGTGCATTTATCCCATGAAATGATGTAAATTGATTGATAATATCTTCATTATAAAATAAAATTTGTTTGAACAAAAAAACCAGAAAGAAGATAAACTTTATTTATGAATTTCATCTATTTTTGGTAGTTTCTAAATCAATGAATCTCTAAATCACTCTATTTTTGGTAGTTTATTTAAGCTCATGTACTGATATAGACAATTGTTGTGAGATTCATTAGGATAGCTTATGCAATAGCTTAAGACATACCTATTAGTTGTTTTCAATGTTGTTTCATAAGCTTATTTTCATAATCTTTGGATCATATATTTCAATCTTCATAGTAAATAAATCAAAACATTAAATAACACAAAATTATAGAATAAATTTCACATAAGAAAATATATCGAAATGAATTGAAATAAGATTACTTTAGAAAATGTTAAGGATGCATAATAAAACCTATAAATTCTTCTTATTTAATCTTAACATTCTTCATGTACGTAACATAGTGAACAAATTTACATGTAATGGGACAATTTTAAAAACCTAAATCTATAAAACACACAATTGTAATCCAAAAAGAACTTAAGGAGTTTCAAAAAAAATTCACAATAAAAAAAAAAGAAGTCAATGAAGAATGTATCAGTGGAGACAATTTCTAAAGTCTATATCTAACAACACATATTTGTAACCAAAAAGAACATGGGTGGTGATAGTGAAATCCAATGAGACATTTCATCAAACATGTAAAAGGAAGTGACTCATTGAGCTTCAAATAACTATGTGATTATTTTACATTTGTTAATTCATTAATGAGATTAGTAGAAGCCTAAACAATTGTTCAACCCTTGTGATTGAATCCCTCAAATATTGACAATACTCACTTACAATCTAAGATTCATTCAATAGAGAATGAATGGAAGATTAAAGGTTACCTTGCTTGGTTGACATGATTGCGATGAAGAGTTACGGTTTGGTCTGAAAACGAAAATGTTTGTCGAAACTCTAACCTATGTAGTCACAAATTGAAAATAGTGTGCTAAACCAACTTTCTTCAAACACCCTAATAAACACAAATAACTATAAAATAGCTGCAAAAGGTACTACAAAAATAAACACAGAAGTGACAAAATAGATCCAACACAAACCCTTTTGATGTTTCTCTCTTAATAAACTTGTTACCAAGCGTTCAACTTTAAGCCCAATCCTTAAAATTTCCTATACAATAAACAGCATGAGCATGATGCATACACCAAAGGAATTTCAACAAAAAAGATAACAATGATTTTAAAGAAAGGTCAGCGAAAATGGTAGAATAGTGCACTAAAAATTTTCATTCCTCTAAAATTCAATTAAAGAAAAATTTATAGAAGAAACTCACCTCTGATGATTGATCATTCAGTTCATCTAACATATCATCATCATCGATCTATAGTCAATAGAAAATTGACATTTTTAATTAGAAAGGGGTTTAGGGTTCATTGCAACATAAAAGAAAAAGAAAATGGGTTGAATTCATCTTACCTTAGCATTCCAGTTACACAAAAGACCGAACTTGGGGAAGAAGAGTGTGGCGTTGATGGCGATGATGCAAGCTGCGGTGAAGTGAATACGGAGGTGATGAATGAGATGGCGACAACAGAGAGAGAAGCAGCGCGACGATGAAAGAGAAAGGGGAACCGATGGTGTGGTGGGGGTGTGCGATGGCATCCGGCGGCGAGGCGACGACGGAGAGGAAAAGGCAGAGGGAGAGATGAGAGTATGAAAGGAAGAAAATGGAAATTGAAACCGATAGAATGGAAATGTGGTGGCGACTTGTATTCCTTCTTCTGTCTAGTGCAGTTTTTTATTTCACACTTGTAAAACACATTGTGCATGTAGAACACTTTACAAAATACAAAAGACACATGGTATTACATTGTAATTACTGGTCAGTCAATAATTGGTACACGTGTCGATCAAGGATGGGCTGGAGACCACAACAACATAACACAAAGCATTAGGGTTTTGGATGACCAACTTTTATATTAAGTATGATATGAAAAGATACAATAACTTTGGATGATATACCCAGTCCAAGTCCATATAAAAATAATAACATCAAAATGAGCCTTAGGAAATTGTGAACAAACTTCAAGGGATAAAAACGAAACAAAAAAATAAGTTAAGAGACCAAAATGAAACCAAAAAATAAATTAAAGGACCAAAATGAAACTTTTAATAATTAAGAGACCAAAACAAAACCAAAAAATAAGTTAAGGGACCAAAAAAGTAATTAAGCCTATATTCTATTATAATGTTATATGATTTTAAAGTACATTTTCCTTCTATGCCAGTTTTCAACTTGCCTAAGCCCTTACCTATTGATGCTGATAGAACTGGATAAAAGAAGTTAGAAAGGAAAATAAAATAAAAGGAAATAGATATAAACATCTAAAAGTGCTTAGAACTAAATAAAAAAATCACGGATTCTCCAAAAACTTCAAACAGCCTTTTAACAACAAATTGGGAGCAAGATGAAGTTGGTATTCATTAAACTGAATTGAACAAAATCTTATTGAGAAGAGATAGATAAATAAATTTTATCACTGGGAAGTTAGTTCATTCCGATGATAATGCGAACTCTTTGTGTGCATCAAACACAAGAAATGCTTGGCGTATACGTTTGAATGAATCTTCTGAAATAGCGCCCAAATTTAGAAGTGAGTTAGCCAGCTCCATCGCTTCGTTTCGCCATCCAGCGAAACCAATCCCTTCGATCAACAATTTGTAGGTGGTTTCATTCGGCAAACATCCTTTGTTAACCATAGCAGCCAGCACCTCAATAGCATCTATGATTCTTTGCACTTTGCACAATCCAAGAAGAACAGTATTGTAACTAATAACTGTTGGCTGACACTTTCGACTCTCCAACATATCAACCAACAACTCAATTGCCTGATCCACCATTCCATCTCTACACAAACAAGATATAAGTGAATTATAAGTGATCCCATCAGGATCAATGTCGTTGCTTAACATCTCCAATATCATCCGTAACGCTCTAATTTTATCGCCGCTACTCCACAATGCACCAAACAATGTGTTATAAGAACTTGCATTTGGAGGACAACCCACTTCACCAAGCTTCTCAAAGATGTTCAAAGCCTCATCAGCATGCCCATTCTTACACAGAGATGCCAAAATCGAGTTATAGCTAACAATATCAGGCAAATGACCATCCGATATCATGTCATCCAAAAACTCTATAGCCAAATTCACTTTCCCTTCTCTGCAAAAAGCAGAAATCAATGGATCATAACAATAACTATCAGGAGACAACCCTCTTTCCTTCATACCCTTCAACACATTCTTAGCCTCATCAATTTTTCCATCACGACAAAGCGAACTAATAAACATACTATACGAAACAGGATTCGGTTCGCAACCCTTATCCAACATATCAGACAACAACCTCTCCCCATATTCCCATCTCCCTTCATTCAAAAGACCCCTCAACAGAATATTATAAGTACTCACACCAGCAACACAACCCTTATTACTTATACTACTTAAAAACTCAAAAGCTCTATCCAACAACCCTTCTCTACACATACCATTAACAACAACATTGTAAGTATACATATCCGGTCGAAGCCCTCTCGACAACATTTCATCCAAAAGCTTCATAGCTTCATCAATACCACCATCAATAATAGTCGCTTCGATCAATATAGTATAAGTTATAACAGTAGGCTTACAACTATCTTTCAACAACTCATCCATTACCCTTAAAGCCAAATCACGTCTTCCTCTCCCACAAAGATTCCCAATGAGAATATTATATGTAACAACATCAGGTGAAAAACCTCTCTTTTTCATTCTATCAAAAACCTTATTTGCATCATCAATTCTATCAGATTTACAAAACCCACTTATAACAGCATTATAAGCAAAAACATCAGGTACACCATGTTTTTCCAAAATCTCTATAACCTGAATAGCTTTTTCGATTTTTTTCGATTTGAAAAACCCATTTACCAACTTTGTACATAGAATAACATCAGGTTTATAACCATTATTAACCATTTGTTGAAGAAAATAGAGAGATTCATCATACTTAGCTGATTTGCATGATCTGTTAAGAGCTTTCAAGTAATTGGTGTCTCTAAAGTCGTAATATTGATCATGTTTTGGTCTTGTTTCGGTGACCCTTTGTTGTTGTTGTTGTTCTTTGTTGGTTCTTTTTCTTCTTCTACGTTTGTTAGTGTTGTTGTTGTTGTTACCTTCGTTAAGAAGTGGGGTTGAGGAAGTGATTATAGTGTTGGGTTTTGAATGCCAAGAAGTGGGGTTTGAGTGGATTATGGTGAAATTGAAAGTGTGGGAGAAAAATTCAGTTGAAAATGTTGTCATTGATGATAATGAAGATGATGATTATGAAAAATGTGTTGCATAATGTAATGGATAGTGTTATGTTACTATGGAATATGGATAAGGGTATGCAACACAACACAACACAAGTTAGGGAAAGAAAATGGGATTCAATTCAATCCAACAAAACACAAATGAATTGAGACCTTTAATTATTAGGTAAATGCTAATCAGTGTGCCTCTGGGGCACTTTTTAAGCACTCTAAACAGAAAGTTTTTATAGGAATTTGTAAAGTCAACACAATGGAACTTGTGCTGTCTATTTCTTTGAATGAAAATTTTCTTTAAGTAGAATGTTTAAAGAGTGTCCAAGGACACTCGTTAACAAGACCCTAATTATTATTATTATTATTATTTTATTTTGAATTTTTTACTCTATCCTAACAAAATCCCTACCATTTGAAATGAAATATGAATGACACTACTATCTTCCACTTATCATAAGCAAATATCAATTTTTATATTCATTATAAAAAATGGAAATTAGTGTGAAATAATAAAGTTATTTGTTTTTTTTTAAGAAAAAATTAATATTTTTTTCTTATTTAGATTGGCAAGACGATTGGGTTTTAAGGATATTCTTTTGAGTGTAAAACAAGTAGATTGATGATTATAAATACACAACGTGAGTATTAATTTTAAAGTGTGGAAAACACATTGGTTCACCTTGAAGAAATGTTAAATTAAATCGAATTTTTTTGCCACGGGAAGAGATTCAGAAAATTGTAGAGTTATGTTGGAAGAATAATTCTTCTAACTCTTGAGAATCATTTGTAAAGTCACTTTATTTGTTTAGTGGAACGGAATGATGCTCTCTCACCTAGGCGGCTAGGCCATCATTGGACCGAACTGGGTAACAAATTATTGTGTTTTTTTTTTCTCGTTCCAGCTGTTTTATCTTTTGCTTGTGATTTTATTGTTTTTCCCGTTTATATTGGTTGCGTGATTAATTTGCTCCAAACACCAAATATATTATTGGCGTGATATTATTCGAATTCACCATATTGGTTTTTCATTTTTAGATAAGCAATTATTACTAGGTTATGTTAGTTTTGAAGGTTTGAATTCTGCACTTCCCAGTTAGTACTTCTTCTTTGTGTCCTTCAACTCACCAATCGAAAAGCATGTGTTTTATTTAGTTGTAGGTAGTCTGCCGGCTTGAATTTAAAGTTATTCCATTGTAATTTTTAGATGTTTCAGTATGTAGATTGGTTCACCGTGATTTCTCAATTCTAAGAGAGTTTTCTCTAATAGTTTTTGTTATCAAATTGGTTTCAATAAAAAATGATGTCTTTATTTTTATTAATATCTTAATTAACAACCATAGTCTAAAAGTAAAGACTAAATTGGGATCATGCGATTTTATGGAGGAAAAAGTATGATAACTTTTTTTTAGTGAAAAAAAGAAGTCTGGTAACTTTTATTCAACAATGCACATCCAAACCTCTACCTTCTATTCAACAGTCAACCACTTAAACAAAAAAAAATTGAAAACGAATGTCTAGACTCTGAATCAACATAAAACTTGATGTACACCTACCCTTGAATCATCTAAACTTCATTTTTCATGGAATTTATTTTTGAATTTCAAATGAATTTCTATATTTCATTCTATATAATACACACCCTCTTCTATAATTCTCTTATTCTTTCATTTTATCTTCTTCTTTATCATGTCAACTACTAACATTTTTTTCAATTATTATATATATTGTTTTCTTCTTCATCATTTTATCTACTATTAGTTCTTTCATTTCTTCTTAATTTCGTCTATTAATATTTCTTACTTTTATATTATTAGAATTAAATGTAAATTTGATTTCTATAAAAAAAATGACACGGTTTGGTCCCTACAAAAAAATTTACAAGTAGTTTTAGTCCTTGCTTCAAAATTTTAAAAAAAGTTTTATATTACTTAAAATTTTTATTTTTTTTCAAACTTGAATAGAATACTATAAAAAGTTTATATAGAAATTTTTGGAATTTTTTTAAAATGAGATGAATTAAATATAATTTTTTTAAGTTTAAAAAAATAAAGATAAAAGTAACGAAAGTTTCGACTTATGAATAAAATTTTGAGTTTCTTTGTCTTATATTTTACCTCTTCATTTAATTAATTTTAATTATTAGATTTCCTTTTCATTCTACATATTAATAACCAACCATATTAATCAGTCTGTGTAAGGAGTCGTCCAAGATATTCATCCAGCACCATCTTGGTTTCAACTAAGCATAAACTATAAATGTAGTAATCTCCATTAACTTGTAATATATTATTAGGAGAAAATTTAACAAAATATCTAACATTGTAAAAATGAAATTTTCACAAAATCCTCACATGAAAATTTCAAGATTTTAAACTTCAAATACTTAAGCAGCAAACGTTGTAAAAATGAAATTTTTGAGAAAAAAAAAATACTCCCTGATGATGACGGGAATTCATATTATATATTTAATTAGTTTTTAGTAGTTTTAGTACTCTTTAGATAGCCAAATTACATTAAAAAAATCTAAGCAATGAAGTACCTTGTCAAAGAAGCAAGAAATGAGAAAAATGAGCCAAAAGGAGACAAAAATCATGAAAATTCGCTCAAGACCCATCGTGCCACGATGGAGATAAGTTTCAAATTTTGAACGACGACGTAAAATTGAAGAATATCTGGATACATTGTGCCATAATGGGGCGCACTGTATCACGATGGAAGATTCACGCAGCTTGGTGCCACGATGAGCGCAGTCCAGCCCATTGAAAACTCTATAAATAGATACTTCTTCCTCATTCTTCAACAAATCTGACATCTCAACTCAGAGCACAACTTAAGAGAGAGAAATTACTTTCGAAAGGAGTCAATGGAAGGGCGCTCCAAGAGGAAGGTCATAGGTTATTTTTATGTTTAGTCTTCTTGTTTTAGATAGACTATGATTATGAGAAGCTAAGGTTCTTAGGGTTAAGGCCCCGTTTGGCCCGGCTTATTTTCTACATTTTTTCTTCTCTTTAAATATAGCAAAGAAGGAAAAAATGTGTTTGACTCCATTTTTCTGTATTTTTTACATTTTTACTTTATTTTTCTAATACTTTTAAAGAGAAATATGACTAAATTCAATTTTATACTTCTCTATTTCATTTTAAAAAAATAGAAAAGTAGAAATTAAGTCGGGTCAAACAGAGCCTAAGTCAAGTAGATTACATGTTTCAAATATCACTAGAAGATCTGCTTTGACCAATGACAATCCATAAAGCAGATCTGGTTTGCTTCTTCTTTAGGTGTGGTATTTAATTCTCATGAATCACGGTATGCACCTTTTCATAAGTGGCTTGAAAGAATTATTATTGATGCAACCGAGGATGTTATAATTCAAGTGTTGGCTTTATGTTATGAAATTTGGAGTGCCAGAAATAAAAAATGTTTTGAAGGGGCTCATGTGGATGTGAATATCATTGTTGAAAATGCACAAAGATCTATTTTTAATTTTAAGAGTGCAACAGGTGTGTTGTTGGAGATGCTAAGTCGAGGTCCAACTATGCCTTTATCTGATGTTCATTGGACAACCCCACCCAGTGGTTATTATAAGCTTAATGTTGATGCAGCAGGTGAGGTAGGTGGGGTATTGGTGCTGTGGTGAGAGATGCTGAGGGTGTCGTGATTGCTGCTAGTTGTTGGCAAGTACTTTCACTACCAGATTCAGAGATAGCAGAAGCCTTAGCAATGCGGAAGGGTTTGATATTTGCGAAAGATATGTCTTTGATAAATCTTATAGCAGAATCAGATGCTTCAAATGTGGTTACGGCGCTCAATAGGCATGAACAATCTCCCTACTATGTCGGTTCTATTATTGAAGATTGTATTAGTTTTAATGCTTTCTTTAATAGCTTAAATTTTGTTCATGTAAGGCGTGAAGCCAACCAAACTGCCCACTATCTAGCTAAATATGCTCTTTATAATCCGGACTATATGTGGATTGAAGAGGTTCCACCTTGTATATCTGCAGTCTTGGCTTTTGATTTATTGTCGGACTATCCTTAATGAAATTATCTTTTACGTCAAAAAAAAAAAACATGTAATCCTGGTTTGAAAAAAATGTATATTTAATGCATTTATTATTATTATTATTATTATTATTATTATTATTATTATTATTATGTGATTTACCAACCTGTTTTATTACGATTTGTTAAGTAGACATATTTAATAAATTGTTTTGAGGAGTATTGAATGTCATAACAGAGTCACTATTCTAGACCTAGGGTTATCAATCCAGTCAATAATAGTTAACCCTATCACTGAATATCTTGAGGTTGAGAGGCCAAAATAGAGTTAACGTACAATAACTTAATGCTTACATGAACACATTGGTATATTGTCCCAATGTGATTCAAGTGTAAAGAGTAGTTTTGTATGTGAAAACATATTTTACTACTTTGTTAACCTTGTCGATAATTTTGACGTTTCTATTTTTTTGTCAAGTAGTCTAATAGTTAAATATAAAATATGATGTTCCTGCCAACTGAGTTAAGTTAACGAGACAATAATTTTGACGTTTATACTCCTTATTTGATTGTTTTATAGTTTTTCGAGTTTCATTCCAAAATAAAAAAGATTAATGAGAAAGGAATAACACATTGATGTATTAGTCATTAAAAGTTGATGTATTAGTCATTAAAAGTTTTTTTTGATTAAATACGGTTTTGGTCTCTATAAAATGCACACATTCTAAGTGCCCGTTTGGCCGGGCTTATTTTCTACTTTTCTATTTAGCTTAAACGAAATAGAGAAGTATAAAATTGACTTTAGCCATATTTCTCTTTAAAAGTATTACAGAAATAAACTAAAGAATTCAAAAATAAAAAAAAGTAGAATCAAACACATTTTTTTCCTACTTTACTATTTTTAAGGAGAAGAAAAAAAGTAGAAAATAAGCCCGGCCAAACGGGCACTAAGTTTAGTATTTACTTAGTTTGAATGATTTTTTAAAGGTACTTTTAAAATATCATACTACTTCCGTTCCTTTTTAATTGTCGTTTTAGAAAAAAATATTTGTTCATTTTTACTTGTCGTTTTAGCAATTTAGGTTATATATTGCCTATTATGTCCTCATTCTTATTTTATTTTATTGACTAAATTTTGTATAATTGTTTTTGTTGAAACAATAAAATCTTTTTTAATGTATACAAATTTTGTTTGTTTTTAAATAAAGTTTGTTACAATTTTTTGAAAATATATAATGTTTGTGAAAAAGAAGGAATTTATTGGTGGATTAAAAATATGATATATTTTTAAAAAGGACATACTAGGAAAATAAGGTGCAAAAATATACGCCTCCGATTTTGGTCTTTTTTTTCAAAACGACAAGTAAAAAGGAACGGAGGTAGTATAAAGTATATTTACTAAATTTCTAAATATAAATTTTTTTACAACAAAAATTCAAGATAAAAGCAACGAAAATAATAACTTTAAAATCAAATTTTAAACTCTTTTTATTTTTTCGATGAACTTTTTATGATTTTCTAAACATACTTAAGAATTGCGTCAAAAAAACATATTTAAGAAAAATCATTTAAAAATATATGTTAATTTAACAATAAAAACCAAAATTGAACGCATAATAATTTTTTAGAGACTAAACATTTAATAAAAGTTAAGTAAAAATTAAACTTATATATCACCATTCTGTAGATATGAATGATATGAATGACATATTTAACTCAATTTGTTTTTTTACCAAATATTATCCATTAAACTTGAATATTTACATCACTTTATTACAAATAAACAAAAACACACAAGCAACAAATAAAATCTCTCTTTTTATTTAAATAAGTGACGAGTCACACAAGTTTACTTCTTTATTCATTCTCTCAATTTTAAGGTTAGCTATCACTCTTCTCTCAACTTTCTCTTTACTCGTTCTTCCATTGTAGGGAATGATTTTGGCATTTTTAGTTTAAAATCACCCCTCAACATCATTATTTCTCTCGTTGTGTTTAAATAAGTGATTAGCCACACAAGCTTCTTTATTTTTTAAGTTTTCGCCCCGTCTTAGTGCGGTGTTGTATTTGTTCGTCATTTTGTGCGGCATTTGTTGATTTTTCCGTCTCAGTACAAAGTTCGTTGATTTAAATTGACATATTCATATCAACGCATTACAGATAGATCTGATGAACACTTGGACGTCAATACTAGAAATCCGAAAGTATGAACACTGTTTACTTTTATGTTATCATATTTGTAAAAACTTAGGTACTGCGGGAATGTTTGCAAATTTACATTTTTCAGTTTTAATAATCTTAAATTTGTAATGATTTCTGTATTCTTTAATTTAAACGAATGAATATCTTTTTAATAAAAATAAAAAATCTTTCTCTCTCTATATATATTTTGGCAAAAAAAGAAAAGTCTCTCTTTCGTTTCTTCTTCGATCTCAATTATTTCTTCTTCCTTCTCCTCTCCGATCTCTGCAAAATTCTTTCTCTCTAGATTCCAAATCCATCCTCAGATCACTGCCACACACACTATGCATATCGCTAATTCATTTCTCACAAAGATCTAGGGTTCCGTTCTCAATCTCAACCGCATTTCGATTCATTCATTTCATTGCATTGAAATTCAACTCGTTTCACTCTTGTTGGAAATAACAAAATCAAAATCAAAATCAAATTCAGGATTCGTTTTTTTGAGTTTTGTGATTTGAATTTTTGAATGAGAGATTGATTGGTTTAGATAGATGAGTATGGAGGTCGTTACTGATGCGACGTCGTTGGACGTCGAATTGTTACAGTTACCTGAGTTTTCAACTTTGGCTCTTAAAACTAATCATGATTTCGTTGACAAGCTATTCGAACAGTGGTTGTCTCTTCCTGAAAGTAATCGATTGGTAATTTTTCATTCAATTTCTCAATCTTCAATATTCTGATATTCATACATTGTGTTTTTCCCTTTTCCGTTTCGTATATATGCATGAAGAATGGATTGATCTGAAATTGATTGTGGGGTTGGGAGGGGTGAGATATAGTAATTGCGTTAGAATTTAGATATAAGGTTTGTGAGAAAGATGCATCATTCTTACATTAAAGTTAATTAATTTACATAATAGTAATGAGAGTGATTTGGTGGTTTGGAGGAGGGGACGGGGTTCGGCGTGATAAGGATGATAGAATAGTAACATCCTTATCAACAAGGAATGCTGTTGCCACTTCTGGTTAAAATTGGTTATTTGGATACCGTAGGTTTTAGCTGCGCTCGACTAATTTACTTCATGAGAATTACGACTTCGATGCGAGTCTGCTTTTATCGTCGGCATATTAAGTAGTAGTCAGTTCATCTGTTATAGTTTTACTTTTTACTCTTTTGCGGATTGCTGCCGGGAATTCTTGTCAATCCTGCTTACTCTAGCCATGTGAATGAGTGAGCTCCTGGTTATGAACCGCAGAAACTTCTCGGAATAGGCGTATCCGGGTGTCGGATACGTGTCATTTCCGACACCAACACTGACACTTACATTTACATTGAAATATATCATTTTCTCAAAATTAATGTGTCAGTGTCCGTGTCTATGTCCATGCTTCATTTTAAAATTTAATGCTGGGTTACAATGTCATGTACTACATGTGTTTTTTTTTTTTTTGGGTTTGTTTAAATTTTTTAGTTGTTCTTCTTGAATACTCTATAAATATAGCATATGCACTTGTGATCATGTTTTAATGTCTCCCTTGTTGATTTTGTAGGTAACATCATTGCTCAATGACGCTAAGTCAGGTGCTCCTTTGAATGTTCCTGGGAGTTGCTCTAGCCCAAATGCTGCGAGTAATTCTTTGCCTTCCATGTTTCCGGCTGGCACTGCTCCGCCACTTTCACCAAGAAGTTCATCTGGTTCCCCTCGCATTGTAAAACAGAGAGCTGGCCCTTCAAATTTGGGCTCTCCTTTGAAAGTCGTCAGTGAACCAATTAAAGAAGTGATCCCTCAGGTTCAACAAATCTAATATGCTTTATTTTTACGCGTAGTAAAATTTATTAGAAACGGGGAGGGGAAGTATAAAAGATTAAAAGAGATAGATATCCTCCAAAACAGGAAAAGAAAAGTACATCAGCAAGGAAGTAAACCATTGCAGCCAAGTAATCCATCAATATTATATGATTTATCAACTTTTCTCGAGACAGTTATTTGCAGAACGCCAATGCAAGGCCATATAAAATCCTATCCACTTGAAAATAATATAACAATCTAAAGGAAATGGATAATGTGCCAAAGAATTGCATAAACTATGTAGATAAGTAGATTGCATAAACTTTTTTCCGTTGTTTTGCTTAAGTTTGTTAGTGCTATCTAATCATATGAAACCATTTTGAAGTACCCACCAACACCAAATGAACTTTTAGTTACTACTGTTCAGTTCTCTTAGTACTTTATTCAACAACATTTTTCTCTTATACCTGCTCTGGTGTGGCAACATGTGTCTGTTTTTTTTCTTCGTCTCTCTCTATTCCTGTTACGTTATGCTTACAATATAAGTATTTGGCCTACTGCAGTTTTTCTTTCAACATGGACGGCCACCTCCAAATAATCTAAAAGAACAATGTTTGATTAAAACTGATCAGTTATTCCATGATCACTTGGATGGACTGCAGGTGCATGGTGAGTTTAGAAATTATGCACTCTCCCCTCTTTAAGTTTAGTAAAAATTACTGATCTTAAATTTTCCCGTAGTCAAAAAGTGATGATCTGTATAAAATTCACTTAATGTAATAAAGCATTGTAACGACTAGTTCTGAGAATTGTTTTACTTGTTTCCTTGGTATGTCAGAGTTCAAATCAATTACTAAGGAAGTATGCAAGCTGCCATCATTTTTTTCCACTTCTCTTTTCAGAAAAATTGACAACGGAGCTGGTGTTGCGACAAGGTGAGTGCTTTATTTTTCTGCACACAACTTTTAACGCTTTTGTGTCATGGATTGTGATTCTTGTTTGGGCTGTTAGGCACTTGTAAGTTTTTGGTCTAGATGCTGGAGTAGCATCACAATTTTTGTGAATCATTCAGAAAGACTTTTCCACAACTGAGCTCTGGTGTCCTGATTATTGCAGCATTTGTTTTTGTAAATGGATGATTTTAGACTTTTTTTCACCAGTGAATTAAATGGAAAGTTGTCCCTTTACTTGGCTAGTTGGCTTCTTATCTACATCATTCATTTACTCTAGTTTGTTCTATTCTTATTTAAAAAAATATTCTCAATGTACAACCAGAATTGTGTTTGAATGAGTTACTATCATTGTGATTATTTGGTTTATTGAATTCTCCAATACCACAAATAATGTTGCAAGCCTACAAGTTCTTCAACATTCCATTATCTTCAATGCTGATTGATTCCATTTTCATAACTGAGTTTAGTTTTACTAGCCCTATATTTTAATTTCTAAATCTTCTTTAATTGTGAGTATTGTTTAATGTTTATTCCGTGTACTAATGTGTATGGTATAACTTTTGACACTGTATGTCCAAGTCTTAAAGAAGGAATAGCCAAAAATTAATAAGGACCGACCAAGGTGAAGAGAAGAAGCAGCTCATAATATGGAATTCATTAATAGTAATTACGTTTTTACTAGAAAGATAAATGGATTTCACAGTTTTGAAAACCGGTTCAACTAGTTGAATTGTAAACCAGTCAAGTGTCATTTTTGTTTAATCCAAGAAACTGTCTGCTTTTTGAACGTGAGAACTACACCATGAAGCCTGTGACATGAAATTCCGGTTCCGTCATCCGTGTTTAGTAGTTCAGGCAGCGAAAGCTCTGTCATTGATGTTGCTTCAGCCCATTTGCGAGTGTTGTCGACTGGTTGTTTGGCAGGGGAAGCTTACCCGAGAGACCTGAGACTAAAAGGCTATTGTTTATGATCCGTCCACACTATGACAGAATCTACGTCTAGTGGATTCGGTAGCCGCAATGGGTTGGTAACACAAGTTGACGTCGTATCGACTGGTTGTTTGGCAGGGGAAGGTTACCCAAGATACCTGAGACTAAAAACTCGGCTATTGTTTATGATCCGCCCATACTTGGACAGAATCTAAGTCTAGTGGATTCGGTGGCCTCAATGGGTTGGTAGCACAGTTGAGGTCGTAACTTCTATGACTGTCAGATTTGCCATCCTCAGTCACCATTCCAGAACCATCTTCCCTATGTTTTTGCCTCCATTTGGTTTTTCAGACATTGACATTCAAAATCCACCTCTTTTCTCATCTTCAACTTGTGTTCTTGCTCATGTGACCCATTTGGGCACCTTCCAGTCCTGCCTTCACCTCCACATTGATAAATTGGGGGACGATCTTTAGATTTCCATTGGGGCAACTTCTAGGTTCTGCATATGTCATGCCAAACTGAACTCTCTTTTAAATGAAAAGATAGCCTCTCTCCTCACGTTCCTCTTATTTATATACATACATCACACTAATCCTCTAACCTTCTAATCCAAATTAACTAACTAACTAACTAAAGCGGTTACCTGTTAAGATTATTATATTTTGATTTGTTGAGAGGGTGCTTGTTGCTGAGCTTGGCACTAAACAAGAATTCTCCTTGACAAATTGCAATCTTAGTTGGACTGTATGCTTCTAGGCATCCTACTCATATTTGGAAATACATCCTGTTCAAATACTATATCATATTTTGAATAAAACATTCCATTCTTTGACGCCAGATATTTTGCTGGTTGAATTGTTGTGTGAAATTTTATATTATAGCCAAGAAAAAGAAGAAAAGTAAACATGGTCTATTTGATTTTCTTCTTTCTGTTGGTTTAGGAAACTTGTCTTGAATAGTCTTGTGCCTTGTAATTTTTATTCCTAGTATTTCTTTATGCTTAAATCTGTGATTTCATGTTCCTGCAGGGAAGCATTTATTGATTATTGGATTAATGGTAACCTGTTGACAATGGATTTAGCTACCCAAATATTCACAATTTTAAAGCAACCACAGCTGAATTACCTAACTCAGGTTTTTTTCCTCCTTAATTGTTCTATTTCTTCTGTTTTTCATTTCATTTACTTACCTTCTAATGCTCCGAAAAGTACTCTCAGCTCTACTCACTTTATCAAAAATGTCATATTTACGCCAAGATACATACTAGGATGACCTGTTATTTTGGGCCATGTATAGTGTCTATTTATTTCATTAGCTTTGATATAGATCTGTATCCATCTCGCTTACATCAAAACAATATTGTACTACATTTCAGGATGATTTTAAACCTGTCCTACGTGAGCTTTTAGCAAGTCATCCGGGCCTGGAGTTCTTGCAGAGCACGCCTGAGTTTCAAGAAAGATATGGTTTGTGATTTTTTATTGATATAAATGAGTTTAGATTCTTGCAATAATTAGTTCCTTAGAAACTGTGTTTTACTTCAGGAGTTTTTATTTCATTTTTACTGATAATCAGTTTCCTTGAGAAATACTCGGGATGTAGTCCCTTTGTGACTGTAGACGGTATTTTTGTGATACATTCCTAGTTAATAATATTAGGTAAAAACCAATTCTATGTTTAATACAAATAAGTTGGTGTAACTGGATGAAATTTTGTAAATATTGAACACAAATTATCTAATGTAGAAATGGGACAAATAGTTACCAATACAGAGATTTTTTTCTAAAATTTTGTTTGGCTTCTTATGTTAGCGATTCAAAATGAAACAATAGTGACATTGGATTTGGAGGCACACTTCATTGAATTAGTGCTCGTTAGACAAAAATAATCTTCACTTTGGGGTTCATAATTTTGTATAATGATATTTTGAACTCAACTGAGATTTATCAGTGATTTTCTTGCATGTGTTTCTTGCAAAAAAAATTCTTCCATTTTATTCTTAATACTTTATTGCTTTTGCCGATATCCAAATACTTAAATTTAGTGAAAGACTCGAAGACATTTAGAAGAGTATTCTAGGAGTTTGCTTAAGTACCACCTGTCAGATAACCGATTATCCCAAAAGCTTAAGCTATTAGGAAAGGCCACATCAATGGTTTTATATTATTTCTAACACTCCCCCTCACGCAAGAGCCCATTGGGCTTGAAGCGTGGGTAATGCATAGGCCCACCCATATGCTTAAAATTCCACTTTTAATTAGAAAGTGAGGGGAGCGGGAATCGAACTCTAGACCACTTAGTCATAGAGGCTCTGATACCATGTCAGATAACCGATTATCCCAAAAGCTTAAACTATTAGGAAAGGCCACATCAATGGTTTTATATTATTTCTAACACCACCCAACTCGCATGATGTATATGCAGTATGCAGACCACTAGAGTATATGTGTATCCTATTCCAAGATAATAATGACAATTTATTCCATTTTATTTTCCTATGACATTATCTATTGAAATATAAGGAACTTGTAACAATAATTATCATTTGTTTATTTCAAACATTCTAAGTATTACAATGTGATACTAGCAGAAGTAACTAGTTGTTTCCCAATCATTAGTGGTGAGCAGCATTGGCTGCAGCTGTACAGATTGCTAGTTATTTGCATTAAAATCTCGTTTTAAAGCTATGTCTTCTTGAACAGTTTTTTTTTTCTTCTTCTCTTTTCAATATCGATAATCTACTTTTGTGCTAGATCCATTTTTGTTCATCTTTACAAGCTAAAAAGATTCCGACTTGTGCGTTCCCATTTATAGTACCAATCTCACCAATATGTTGTCACGACCATCATCTGAGGTTCTTCAACATGTGTTTGTTATTACATGACAAACCTTCTCTAATCATGCCCACCTGAAACCAATCCTGCCTTGTATGTTTGTTTCATATTCCATCGACATAATACCAGCACAACTAGTTTATACAGAAATGCCTTGCAGTGAAGGAATACATGTCTCTTTTTTCATTTTTCAAGTTAATGCGATGAATACCATTTACATACCTTTTGTATATAGTATTCTATTTACTATTTTCGCTGTTAATTGCTATTATAATGTATATTGCATATATTTTTATGCATTTAAAAACTCTTCACGCATCCCAGTTTAGAGCAGTTCCTCATTAAAGTCAACTGTTGAAATGAAATCAATGCAAAGTCTGGTTTCTACTGTAATTTTTATTATTTTGTTTACTGGGTGCAATATTCTTAAATTGTTTTTCCAATGGCCCAGCTGAAACTGTAGTATACAGAATCTATTATTACATTAATAGAACTGGAAACGGTCGAATGACTCTGAGGGAGCTTAAGCGTGGAAACATAATTGATGCAATGCAACATGCTGATGAAGAGGAAGATATCAACAAGGTTTTGAGGTAGATATATTATCGTTAATTTTAACTTCACACATAATTACCGTGTCTTTTCATCCAAAATACATTATTACTGAAGTCAGGAAGTGCATTAATCAATTTTACTTTTCCTAATAATTGTCTGCAGGTACTTCTCTTATGAGCATTTTTATGTTATATACTGCAAGTTTTGGGAGCTGGATACAGATCACGATTTCTTGATAGACAAAGAGAATCTTATTAGATATGGTAACCACGCGCTTACCTATCGAATCGTTGACAGAATATTTTCTCAGGTTTGTGAGAATTACTCGTTCCTCCTGTCTTTGAGTTTTTCCGTCATTAGCCACAAAGCCTACACCCCTTTTCTTTTTAAATACAAGTGCTATTTGGTTCACTGTCCGTCCATTTTTGTTTATATGATTTATCACTTAGCGGGTTATTTATTGAATATTCAGATTTTGACTTGCTTTAATATTATATCAGGTCCCAAGAAAGTTTACCAGTAAGGTTGAGGGAAAGATGGGATATGAAGATTTTGTTTACTTCATACTTGCAGAGGAGGACAAATCATCTGAACCTAGTCTTGAGTATTGGTATTCATTTCTCACTTGTTATTTGTTTCATTTGTCAATTTATTTTTCTGAAAGGAGCTATCAGGCTAGTTGATATGCACCCACAAATATAAGGATTGTTCAATGTAAAATTATGCATGTTTATATTTTTCTTTATAACGAACATTCAGCGTTAAATTAATCGGTACATTTAAAATTTTATAAGCTTACCTCTCCTCTGCAAATCCCCGTCCCCTCCAATATTAGAGGGGATAAAAAATATCAAGGGGCAAATTTGATTCCCTCCCCTCCATTTTCCCCCAATCAAACACTATGTAGGTATTAAAGAGCAATAATGAAATGCTTTACATTTTCACTTCTCCGTTTCCATAATTCACTACTAAGCGTGCAATTTGGAAAACTTGGATATTTGACTTTGTGGTTGCCGTGTTCCTAAGTGTTTTAAATCATCAGTGTATGAGCTGAATTGAACTTGTCTCAATTAGGTTCAAGTGCATAGATTTGGATGCAAACGGGGTTCTGACGAGGAATGAACTGCAATTTTTTTATGAGGAGCAATTGCATCGGATGGAGTGCATGGCACAAGAGCCTGTGCTTTTTGAGGATATATTGTGTCAGATAATTGACATGATTAAACCCGAGGTTTGCCTTTTCATCTCTGAGTGTCTGTTCGATCATATGGCATATCCCAAACTTATTTTATTTACGTCATGTTGTTTCTGATGTATTAGCTGACATTTTCCAATTTCAAATTGATTTTTTTTTATTGGCAGGAGGAGAGCTATGTAACTCTGCGTGACCTGAAAGGAAGTAAACTTTCAGGAAGTGTTTTCAACATCCTGTTCAATCTCAACAAGTTCATGGCCTTTGAAACTCGTGACCCATTTTTGATTCGTCAGGTGCATAAAATATTTGTTAATAATTATAGCATTCTTAACTATGGTGACTTCTGTAATATAGTAATTGGTATACCTGTCTTGTTTGAATAGGAACGTGAGAATCCAACATTGACAGAGTGGGATCGATTTGCTCATAGAGAATATATTAGGCTTTCAATGGAAGAAGATGTAGAAGATGTCTCTAATGGAAGTGCAGAAGTCTGGGATGAATCGCTAGAGGCTCCCTTTTGAAATAATTTATGTAAGTACTTTTGAAATGCAACCAATCTTCTGAATGTGGTACTACATGTTGAGAAGTTCTATTTGTTTGTTACATATTTGAATATAGAAACCCTGTCTAATATTCTCTTATTATGCTCAATATATAGTGGATGGAAAGATATTAGCGCCCCAAAATCGATGGACTGGCCTTTGTTCAGATACTGGACACAGGATCAGCTTTTAAGTTGGTTTGTACCAGCTTTGCTTCTACATAGTGGGAAATTCCAAGCTTCACTATGGAATATGTTTTTTATTGGCGGGCTCCAAGAATATTCAAATTTGCTGGTAGTGACATAAATTGATCATGGAAGTTTTGCTGCCTTGTACCAATATCCATTCAAAGTGATGAGGTTTGCCGAGAAGTGATTTGGCAGAATGAATTATATAGACATCATTGAGTATGTTGTTATTTAGGGGCATCTAAGTTATTAAGTAACTTAATAAATAGCAAGATTTTTCTCACGTTTTAATCTTTTAGGTGGTTTTGCTTCAATGATCAAGTCCCGATTGTCCGGATCTGTCAAAGAGTACATTAGTTTTTTCATCTGTGCATTTGTTGTTGTTTTTCAATGAATTTTTTTTGCTAGGAATTGACGAATTTAGAGAATAATGCTAGGCACATAAAATGTCTTTTTTTTTTTTTTACACTTGTCTTTTAAGATTTATGGAGGATTATTTTTACTGGAAATTTATGCAGAATTATTTGAACACCTTAGTACTATCAACTATCAAGTGTCATTGCCTACTAACATCTAGGAAATTAAATCCAGACGTATTTTAAAGGACTAAGTTTATTATAAAGAAAAAAGACCAAGTCAGCATCTAATTTATTGATTTTATACTCATTATTTCTTCAGAGAAGACTCTTTGCAAGTCGATTGAATTACGCGTACGCTTTGATTAATTTCTAGCCTTTTTTTGTTTTGTTATCTTACTATTATTATACATTTATTTTGTCAAAGCTTTTGTTTTGTTGATTAGACAAAGTCTTGTTAACAATTTGAAGTAGGCGGCATTTTGGCGACTCTATAGAGTCAAATTTCAACTTATATAAGTGCATTAGCTTATAGTCTTTAGTCTATGCTGAACAAGATAATAATTTGATTTTGATGCACAATCGTTGAAGATAAAATTACATTGTCAATTATTATAATGGAAGTCATATATGCTATTAAATTATATGATATGTGATTTTTGAAATAAATGATACTCCCTCTGTTTCATAATATATAGGTGTCTCTTTTAAACTTTTTACACTTCAAGAGAATATTTAATTTGTTGATTTCAATAGTAAAATAAGTTCTTTTGTAAAAAATAATAACAAAATAAGTTTGTTTACTAAAATATTTTTATTAATAATAGTTGGTGAAGTAGTAATTTAGTGAATTGAAATGTAATAAACAAGAGTAGTTTATTGAAGAAAAAAAAGTAATAAATGATTATGTCTTAGTTTAAAGGAAAAAATATATTTTATAAAAGAGATTTATTGTGAGACGAAGAATGTACACTAACAGTAAAAGAAATTAAATATTGAAATTTTTATTTTTTCTTTTATACGTAGATGAAATGATAAATCATTTAAAATTATATATATAAAGTGAAAGGATCATGATTCATACTCTAATCATGAAAGTTTGACTTATTAATTTTGATATTTTTAGCCAATTAATCTAGAATTTGTGGAGAATAAAACTTCAATTTTTTTGGTTATAATAAAACTTCTATGGTGACACCTAGTGTATCCTTTTATGTATCCTTTTAAGATTTGAAGGAATTTATTCTTGAACCACTCGATAATATTTTAACCAATATAAACTTTGTAAAATATACCGTTTGATTGAAATTTTATATCATATAGATTATTTGTGTAAAATTTCATACAAATCTAAAATCATTTGATATGTTATTGAAACATATTAAAATTAGCGGTTTATGTGATTTTTTTTAAACGTTGTTAATATTTACTTGTCTCAATAACATATTAAATAATTTTAGATTTGTCTAAAATTTTATATAAATGATCTATATGATATAAAATTTAAATTTAACGATGCATTTTATAAAAATTTATATCAATTAAAATATTATTAAATGGTTAGGAATTAAAAACTTCTATTGTTTCAAGGAAAATAAAAACTTCTATTTTATACACCTTGTTTTTTCAAGGGTTTTTTTTTTGTCAATTTGAAAATTAAGGCTCAAAACACGCCCATTTAAACCACCTAATCTTCTTGTGCTACTTTTCACACACTCAACACCATGCATCCAAAAAAGTCACCAAATTTTGCGTGTGTAAATGCATGTTTTTGGACAATCTAAGCAAGCAATTTTGTCGATGAACACAATTATGGTATATCCAATACCAATAAATCTCACATTACTTAGAACTCGAGACTAAGGTTAATTTATATACAACACCTACACATTTTAATCCAACGAAACGTCTTTTACAAAGGATAAATTCATGAGAGCTCAACGCAAACTCAAAGCGAACAATAACTCAAAATGCAGTGTGACGCACTTAATTAGTTTAATTATAACAAACACTTTGAAAAATATAGGATTCCTTTTTTGGTACAAAAACATAGGATATTTTGTTATGGAAGATGCAAGGCAAAACAACATCCATACATTTGTTCCGTACCTATTTTGGAATGTAGTGCCGTACATTGTAAAGACATAATGAAACGTGTTCCTTATAATGCTCTTTCGTGTAAAGTGCTGTCCTAACCGTGTACCTTACATTGTCCGGCAAGTCATGGGGCACCAATTATTTAGAAAAAAGAAATTATCCTAATCTTTTTAAGGTGCTCATTTCTTAATGGACATATATGTAGAAAAAGTTTTGGTGCATATCCTTATCATCATTTTCATTTACGTTGGACCCCAATATCAATTGCTTTTGTTTTGTATTTACTAGTAGTATAGAGACAATGGATTCCACGATAAGTTTTGTGTGTAAGAAAGGACTTCAAGTGAAATGGCTTTGTCAAAAGAATAATTTACATGTTGGAGAGAGGAACACTTAGGTACCCCACGAATCATTTGTTTGTTTATTTATTTGAAAGAAAATATAATGATACTTCTCTTTTCTAGCAATTGGTTAGATCTAGAAGGAAATTTATTTTCATAGATCTCTTATCTTTTTTACAATAGAAAATATAGGAAAATTAGTTCATGGTTCATAGAATCCTTACGGATAAAACTATTACTATATATTAATCTACAATTAACGAAGGGTATTTTGTTGTGTATCCCCACAAAATTTGGGGGTATTGAACGACTTAAATTTTTTTAAACCGATATAAACTTTTGTAAAATAAACCGTTGGATTAAAAGTTTATATCATATAAATCATTTGTGTAAAATTTTAGACAAATCTAAAATCATTTGATATGTTATTTAGACGAATCAAAATTAACAGTTTTTGTGATTTCTTAAACACCGTTAATCTTTATGTGTCTCAATAGCATATCAAATGATTTTAGATTTGTCTGAAATTTTACACAAATGATCTATATGATATAAACTTTCAATCCAACGGTGTATTTTATAAAAAAAATATATCGTTCAAAACTTTTTGAAGTAGATGGGGGTAAATACCCCAAATTTTGTGGGATACACAAGTTGGCACCTTAACGAAGTCACTAACAATCTAACATGAGAGTTGAACGATACACTCTTGTAACGAGTCAACTCTATACCAACCTATAATGACTATTTTTTTTATAATTTTTGAACTTAAACAAAAAATATTTATATTTAGGGATTTTAAATATTTTTGTTGGTACCATACCAAAAATATTTTTTTAGTACATCAGAAATATAAATTATTTTTAAATTTGATCTCTAAACTTCCCCCTACCCAGCCCATATCCCCAAACACTTACCACTTAGCTAATTTACGGGGACTAAGGATTTTAAATATAAGTAAACTTAATCATTTTCGTTCTATTTATGAAATTGTTCCTATTATATTTATCAATTATTATATAGTAAATTTTATATTTCAATAATAATTTATTTCTAAGAATGAATTCGTATATGAGTGATACTTTTAAAAAGCCTTTATTTTTTATGGGAATAGTGAGATTTATTATTATGATTAGCTAAATTTTGTAGTAATTAAGTCTGAAAGTATATGGTGTGTATATTTAAAGACTATATGGAGTGTATTTTCATACAATTTTTAATATAATGTGTTTTTATCATCAAGCCACGCTTCATAGTTATATAACTTCTTTTTTTGGTATAGATAGTTATATAAACATTTGAAAATTTAAAAACGAGTACACGTACACCTGGGAAGAGAAATAAAATAAAGGTGAATAGTCATAGAGTTTGAGAAGATAAGTTGTTTGTTTGTGATTAATTGTATGTGTAGGTGTCTATAAAGTTAACCTTATACTTACATTATCCAATTAAGGGGTGGCATGTACCTGACGTCCTGACCCTTAAACACAAATTTGCATGAAAACAAACTAAAATTCTATGTGTCAAGATAACATTCTTATATCAAATTCCGGATTGCCAAAGAAATATGATTGCTTGGTTTTCTTGGTATATATTTTATTTTTAAGTATAGTGTCTTTCCATTTTGAGCTGGCAAGAAAATAAATTCTCCTTCTTTTAAAAACAAAATTAAATAATTACAAGTAGTTAGTTCAGTGTTAACTGACGCTGAATTTTGTAAGAATAATTATAGTTTGATTTTTTGCAACTGAATATCAAAGCTCACCTCGAACTGAATTAGTCAAATTAATTGGTGAGATATTGATGGTGAAAAAAAATTTAATTTATAAATAATCATTTGTAGGATTAAAAAAAAAAAGAGTTTGATAGAATGTTTTCACCTAAAATCTACATCACTGCATTTTAAAGGTATTATCCATTTTGCATTGGTGTGAGTAGTTGCAATTTTCTTTTTCAAAATGTATCTCCTTAAGTTGAAAATGTTGAGTGTAATACATAACGGATCAATTGCTTAAGTGTAGTTTGTGCAAAATTCAAGTGTTCAGTGTTGGTGGCTAACTGATCATTACAATTTTTAAAAAAATTCCTAAGCTGCTAATTTTGATCATATGGATCGAAGTTATCAAGTATGACTCAAATGTAATTACAAGAGTTCGAATGTAAAACAAAAAAGTTGATTATTTCTTCTTTTTCTTTTGATAATAGAAAATTAACTATAACTTATCATAATATTGTTTATATCGCCCTAAGGTATTATACGACTATTATATAAGTTGACTGAGTTTGTAAATTTCTTTGCAGTGACATTATCAAGAAATGAAGAAAATAGTATACTCCTAGTCCTATTTCTTTGCCGTGATGTTGGCTTCAAACTTCATCAAAGTTCAAAGTGGTTATATTATAAAATAAAACTTTAATGTGGTTATCTTTGTCCAATCTAATTTTTTGGAGTAAAAAGTTTAAAATAAGAGAATAATATCCGAATTTAAGCGAGAGTTCTAGATAGGTAAAAACAAAATTATTGAGACAAATGTAAATGTTAGTTGGTCAAGTGGTGATTGACGCTTGATTTATTAGGGAGAACCACCGTTCGATCTCCACAATTGCATTTAGAAGGAGTCTGAAACAATTTGATGGCAGAACTCGTTCTAAACTCTGCACTATTACGGCTATTTCCCCTAGATTAGAGGGTGAAAGCTAACAAAAAAAGAAACAAAACTATTGAAATATGAACTGAATAAAGTGGGAGGAAAGAACTCGTCTTGTGTGTCTCAAAATTCTCCAACTGAAATTAGTCATTACTAACGACAATAAAAATTTCAGTACTTATCGTAGTAATCCAAACAAACAAACAAAGTTGTTGAGATACTTATCGGAGAAAAAATTGAAAAATTAAAATCTATTTTAGACGACACATTTGTAAGATAGAAATAAAATTATTGGTATATTTATGCCAAATTATATAATAAAAGAATTAATTTATTTAAAAGATAGAAATATAATTGTTAAGATATTTATGTTAAATTAAATAATAAATAAAAAAAGTCAATTTGAAATATAGAAACAAAATTGGTATAAAAAAGATTTAAAAAAATTATTGAAATATTTATAGGAGGCAAAATTTTAGGCTGAAGATTAAGTAAAGGTTGAAACTCTTTTGGGAAGTTTGTTTTGAATTGGGTGGTAGTTTATTTTTGTTATGTCTTTAGTTTTTTTTTTTTTTGACTTAAACATGCATTATTTTACTTCCTATGTGAAATTTTGATTTTAGTCTCTGTATTGATTTTTGTTTTAAATAAACATTTGAATCAATTAATTTTTTGGTTTTAATTCCTAAAGCTAAAATCTCTTTTTATGAAAAAAAGAAGAAATAAACATATTAACATCTTTGTGATCTTAACTCAATTGATAGTAATATTGCATGTATCGATCAGAGTTGAAACTCTATTACACTAAATTATTCAATTTTAAAAAATAGAATTCTAACTACTAATGTATTTGACAAAAAAAATTAATACAATTTTTTACAATGATAGTGTTGATACATAAATTTTACCAAAAAAAAACATAACTATACATATATTTATCAATTTTTATACATAAAAGGACATATTTATTTATTGGTCAAAAAGAAAAAGGAAATATTTATAATATTGATCAAAATAACTTATATTACTTTTTGTAACAAAAAATCTTATATTACTTTTTTTTGGTTACAAATAACATATATTACTTTTTTTGTCACTACAAATAATTATTATGTTTGGAATTTTTTTTTTATTGGCATGATATGAATTTATCTTCAGTTAACAGCTATCTATCAAATATCAAATAGTATCTTATTATTAGGAATTAGTTATCTTTTTTTTTTTTTTGACGCACTTTCTGTTTTTTTCTTGTTTCACAGATATAAGATAAGATATTCACAAGTATAAAATAAAATTTTCACTAAGTAACCCTTTTTAAATAAATTAAAAAAAAAACAGAAAACGGACGTTACGGTTAATGACTAACTAAACAGTTAGTTTGTTTTCCGTCAGTTATATGATACGTGTCAAATTTTGTATGGTAGTATCCACCGAAAGAATATTCGTTTTTCTAATATGCCAAAAGCACATTCCCTAATTCACCCTTTCACTCTCTTCACAGTTATTCTTTTCTCTATAAATCACCCTTAACCGCAACACAAAACACTCATAACTCATAAATCAAAATCAAAGAAAGAAAAATCGTTAGAATGTGCGAAACCCTAAAAACTAAGTACCAACTCAACGAAGAGATCGGTCGCGGTCGTTTCGGCACCATATTCCGGTGCTTTCATCCCAACGCCGCCGTACCTTACGCCTGCAAAGTCATCGACAAAAATCTTCTCTCCGATTCAACCGATCGTGAGTGTCTTCAAAACGAACCGAAATTTCTTTCTCTTCTTTCTCCTCACCCTAACATCCTTCAAATCTACGACGTTTTTGAAAACGACGATTTCTTATCCATCGTTTTAGAGCTTTGTCAACCGTTAACTCTTCTCGATCGAATTGTTGATAATCCTTTTACCGAACAGCAAGCTGTTAATATCTTCAAGAAGCTTCTCGAAGCGGTTGTTCACTGTCACCGTCTTGGTGTCGCTCATCGCGACATCAAGCCGGATAACATTCTGTTTGATTCGGAGGATAATCTGAAGTTAGCTGATTTTGGTTCGGCGGAATGGTTCGGCGATGGTCGAACGATGAACGGTATTGTTGGAACGCCGTATTATGTTGCGCCGGAGGTTCTTCTGGGAAGAGAATATAATGAGAAAGTTGATGTGTGGAGCTGTGGTGTGATATTGTATATAATGTTGAGTGGGATTCCGCCTTTTTATGGAGATTCTGCGGCGGAGATTTTTGAGGCGGTTATTAGAGGGAATCTGAGGTTTCCTTCTAGAATATTCCGTTCTGTTTCGTCTGGTGCTAAGGATCTGCTGAGAAAAATGCTTTGTAGAGATGTTTCTAGAAGATTTTCTGCTGAACAAGCCTTGAGTATGTCTAATAATCCCTCTTAATTCTTTCAATTGATTTTGTTCATGTCTGTTATCACAATTGATATACCAGAATCACTGTGATCCACTGTGATTTTGCATAAACTACAACACAACACACTTTATAAGTTGTACCTTATGCTGCAAAATCACAGTGTTATAGGATACGGTGACTTATTGTGATTCTGTCGTATCCATTGTGATATCAAAAATAAACTTTGAATTATTGATTATGAATAATTTGATTATTATTATTGATTCTGATGGTTATTTTTTGTTATGAATTTTCAGGACACACTTGGATAGTGAATGGAGGTGAAGCAACAAATCTGAATTGATTGATAGAAGATGTAGAAAGAATGGCTACCGGAGGCAGAGGAAACAGAGCAAGTTAATGTAAATTTCCGATGATGCGATGCGAGTAGTTTTTTGAGATATCTTCGGTATTAGGAATCGGAGACTCTAGAATGAGTTTTTCTTTTGGTGTTTATAGTTTAGAGAATCTTCAGGGGATTTTTATTTTTCAATCTGAAGAAGAATCAAACTTTTTTTCGTTATTTGTTATTTTAATAAAACTCTGTAGATCTGGGTTTCCTTTTTGTATAATAGTAGTACTATGGTATGGTATCATAATTTTGAATGATAAGTGGTTTTAACTTTTAATATCTTGATTTGTTTATTTTTTTTGTGTGGATTTGTTATTTCAGTGTCCATGTATTAATCTTTACCTTTTTTTTTTTAAGAAATTGAAAATGAATTCTTATAAGGAAACAAGAATAATTAATTATGATCATTGTATTTATTTTTTAATTATAAAAAAATGAAGGAAGACTCATGTGATCACATTATTCTTCTAGTCAAGAAAATGGACTAGATTCATTTTATGTAATATAAAGAATAAAATGTTTATTATGTAGGATTAGCCTATTAGGTGGCCAAAATATGAGAGTATAATGAATTTTCTTTTAAATGTCGTGCAATGTTCTAAATCCTCAAAATTTTATTTGAAGGCATTCAAGATTTAATATTCCTTCTATCTTAAAACTATTGTTTTTTTAATTTTTTAATTTTGTGTTATTATCTTTTTTAAAAATCAATGTAAAATTAATGTTAATTTATAATTTGTACCTTTGCAAAAGTTAAAACATTGTTGTATTTTTTATTTCTTAATAAAGTAAGGTAAAAGAGAAATAGCTTATCAATCTTTTTTGTTTTTTAATTGACATGCGTAATTTTAAAAAGACAATAATTTTAATACAAATGGAGTAATAATTTTTCCATCATAGTTATGAAATATTTACCCTTAAAATCGAATTTTATTTATATATAAAAGTCATGATCAAACACTTAATTTAAGAAATTCATCTCTTATGTCTTTGATCAATCCATTGATATGTTTACCCAACAAATAAAAGAAGCTCTTTAAAGAAGGTTACACAAATTTGCACCAAACTTTTAATTTTAGGTAAGGTTTCTTTTTCTTTTTGGTACATTTTAGGTAAGGTTTTTTTGTTTCTACTACGTATAGTTGAGAATTGTTCTACTTCAGTATTGTTTTTAGTTAGTTAGATATTGAAGAAAATTTTAAAGGATTTTTCCTATTAGCATGATATTAATATGAAGTTTTTATTGTTTAATTAAAAATTAAGTTCACTTTCAACCGAATTATATCTATGTAGAAAAGATTTTTTTTTTTTTGACAAGATGTAGAAAAGATCTTAACCACTTAGATTAATTTATTTGTTGGTAATTTAAAGGATTACTCATTACTATAACATTTTTATCAATTAAGGAAACTAAAATATAAACAATTAAACATATTATTATATTGAATATATATCGAATTATAATTTAACTTATAAAAAATGTCAAAATTAAAATCAAATACATTAAAATTCAATGAGTCTAAAAACCAATTTTTATTGCGTAAAAAAACAAAATTTTATTATATTAAAGAATAGAGAGTATTATTTTTTTATTACAATAACGGATAGAGGTTAAATGTTCTCTATATCTTTGTTGCCTATAAGACACGTTGTACAAAAAGACAAAGTCAAATAGCAAACTTATTTTTTTTTGACTAATCAAATAGGAAACTGTTTTTTTTTTTAATCAAAATAGGAAACTGTTGTTACTAATAATTATCTTATGATCAAATTTGCTTTGACCAACAAATATATTTTTTCTGTCACAGTCATTATAAATAATTTAAGGAAAATACTACTACCTCTGTTTCTTTTTATTTGTCGTTTTCGAAATAATATTTGTTTCTTTTTACTTGTTGTTTTAGCAATTTAGTTTATATTTTGTCTATTATATTCTTCTTCTTATTTTATTTTATTGACTAAATTTTGTATAATTGATTTTGTTGAAACAAGAAAATCGTTTTTATTGTATACAAATTTATTGGTGGATTAAAAATATAATATAGTTAAAAAAAAAGGCATACTAAGAAAATAATGTGCAAAAATATATCCCTTCTATTTTAGTCTTTTTTTCTAAGACGACAAATAAAAAAAAGAAGAAATTGTTCACTTCCTACTTAATTTATGTGTCTCGGTTTTTGTTATTTGAGGT
The DNA here is from genome assembly GCA_951804385.1 of Trifolium dubium. Lineage (NCBI taxonomy): Eukaryota > Viridiplantae > Streptophyta > Magnoliopsida > Fabales > Fabaceae > Trifolium > Trifolium dubium. The sequence continues at coordinate 25,134,088 of OX638074.1, read as the reverse complement.
ATTCTACAAATTAAAGACCTATAGACTACTTTTGAGTAAATCATAATTTATTTTTGAATAAAGATAAATAAATTTTACTCTCTCTGTTGTATTTTATTTGTCGTTTTAAAAAAAAATTGTTCATTTTTTGTCGTTTTGGCAATTTAAGTTTTGTTTTGTCTATTATACTTTCATTTCTATTTTATTTATTGACTAACTTTTGTATTATTTTTTGTTGAAACGATATAATTGATATTTTTATTGTATACAAATTTTGTTTGTTTTTAAATAAAATTTGTTACAATTTTTTTGGAAATAGATAATGTTTATGAAAAAGTAAAAATTTATTGGTGGATTAAAAATATGGTGCAAAAATACACTCTCTTGTTTTGGTTCTTTTTTTCTTCTTAATAAAACGACAAGTAAAAAGAAATGGAAGGAGTACGTAATTGAAAAATATTTGTTTCAAATTATTTGTTGTTTCGACAATTTAACGTTATATTTAGTCTATTATACATTTCTTACTAATTTTTTTTATTGACTAAATTTAATATAATCTTATTTATTGTATCTTTTTTTTTTTACTAACTTATTCATATAATATTTTTATTGTCTTTGTTTTATTTCTATTTTTTGGAAATAGAAAGTGTGTGTAAAAAATAGGATATAATTAATAGGAAGATAAAGTGCAAAAATACACTTTCTTAATTTGATATGTTTTTTCTTAAATGACAAATAAAATGGAACGTGAATAATATATTTAATTTATAATATAAATTAAATATATTAATTATTTAATAAATTTCAAAACTAATTTATTATTAGTAAAGTAATCAAAGAAAATAATATATTTCGTGTAAAAAAAGAAGTTGAAGTTTTTTTATTTTGGTACATCAAAAATATAAATACTCTCACTAGAATTTGAACTCTAGATCTTCCCTTACCTAACTCATGTCTCTAAGCTCTTACCACTTGAGCTATCTTAAATATGACGGAGTTGAAGTTTTGCTATTGCTCTATGCCTTTATGAGTACTCTTTCAGTCTTATATATAAATAAAATTGACTTTTTAAATTTATTGAATAAAGTAATATATTTAATCTATATTATAGTCTAGACACATTATTTTTTAGATGAATTTAAAAAATTATTTATTACTTATATATATGAAACTAGACATAGTATCATTAAAAAACAACTAGAGGAAGTATCTAATAAAACCATGCGACAAGTGGCCAACATGCATTTGGGTTTTAAGTGTATTCAGGGACGGATTTGGACATAAATTTTTATTTGGGCTAAAAAAATTAGTCACTACTAAAAATAAGATTATTTTAATAATTTTTTTTTGGTCAAGAAATTATTTTAATAATTTAATTAAACTATAAATAATATATAAGATTATTATTAGTATAATATGTATATTCAAAAAACAAATACAGACACCAATGATAAACTTTAAATTAATATTTACATCAATATCTATATAAATATGTATATAAAATGATCTAAAATTATTTATAAAAATATTCTTTTTTTTTTCGGAAAAAAATTTGGCGAGGCTGGTGTGGCTATAGCCACACCTAGCCTCAAGGGGGTCCGTCCCTGAGTGTACTTATGAATTAAGAAATAATAAAAATTACCGTAATAAATAATTTTTATTTTATTTTTATCTTTACTTTATTAAGATAAAATTCATTTAATAAATTTGTAAAAATACAAAAAATAAAACACCATTAATTTTATTTAATTTCATAAAAAATTAAAATTTTGTGACAAAAGTAAAGAGTTACTAAAAGGGAGTAATAAACTACTCCCTCATTAATTAAACTAGTCCCTCTCTTTCTGTTTTTATTTATTGTCTAGTCAAATTCAAAGTTAGAGAACCATTTTCCATGTGGAGAGTTTGTATGAATGTGGAGCTTAGAGAAAAGAGCGTAGGCAGTGATGTCAGTGGAGAAGAGAGACTTGACGAAATGAAAGATAAGCCGTGGCATGCAAATGCAATGCTATGCATACATGTCGATGCCCTTATCAAAATCAAATTACTATTAATCACTTATCATACATGGGTCCCTCCCTTCTCAGTACGTTACGTACTCATCGTTGGTACCACCCACTTATTTGCTTCCTTTGTTTTGGACCACCTTCCACATGGGAATGGGATCCCCTCAATCTTAACAAATTAAATACTCCAATAACAAATATTTTTGAAAACTTAAAAACTATATAAAACCAATATATAAAACACAATTTTTGTTGGTTATAATATAAAACACAATTAATCAAGGTCTGAAGTTGAATGTGGCATGGCTACCTCCATCGGCTCCGTGTTTAAAATTGAACATGGATGGTAGTTCTTTAGGTGATTCAGGTCATGATAGTTTTGGAGGTCTTATATGTAATGTTGTTGGACAATTGGATATATGATTTTTTTAGATCGTGTGGTCGTACTTCTAATTTTTTAGTTGAGCTTTATGCTATTTTTAAAGGACTTCAACTAGCTTGGAGCTTAGGTTACCGTACCATTACAATTGGAATTTGATTCCAAATCAGCTATTGATCTCATGACAATAATTTTCATCCTCATGCTATTATTCTTGAACAAATTCGTATATTTAAGATGCATAATTGTTCTTTATCATTCTCTCGTGCTCTAAGAGAAGAGAATGAGTATGTTGATTGATTGGCTAAACATGGTGCATAGTCTAAAGTTAATCTTAAATTGTGGATTTCAACCCCTCTGCAATTAGTGCATGTGCTGTTTGTGGATGCAGCGGGCCGGATGTCTTGAGGCCGCTTCCTCGTTAGTCATTTTTGTTTTGTTCATTTTCTTTCTCTTTTATAAAAAAAACACAATTAAAAATATTAACTAACATTATTTTTTATAAATGACACCATAATATCAATTTGTTAAAATAACTAAATAAAAAATATTAAAATCAAGTTAAAGACAATGTGTGTCTAACAAGAAAACTAACGATTACAACATATATAAGAGGATAAATTCCAACGAAAAGAAAAATGAGAAAAACTTTAAGTCAATATTTATTTTTAAACAAGCTATGAGAATAGACCACTCAAAAATTCAAATCAAAACAAAAGAAATTTCTTTCTTACCTTCAACCTACCACGACCAAACAATTACTTAATTTCACCTTGTTTCTTATAATTGAACCTATTATATTGCATTGTGTACAACATATCTGTATATAAACATATACACATTGATATATGGGTTACGAATGCAAAAAGAATTTACACCATAATATATAAAATTATTTTAATATTTATGCAAAAGTTAACTTCAAATTATAACATTAAATATGATAGATAATTAAAATTTGCTTGCACATAATTTATTAATTTACTAACATTTTATTTTATTTAGGATATTGTAACTCATTTTTTTGTAAAAATCAAATTATTATAACTATTTTCTTAAAATTACCATATTATAGTTATATGCACGGAATTTTTAATCCTGTTATTGATTACACTATCCATCAAAAAATATAAGAGTCATGTAAAATATATAAGATAGATTCTCTCATCTCAGTTGAATTCTTCTTATATGTATGAGTCAAAAATTAAACATCAACCACTATTTTAAAGGTCAAGCCTTTCATCATCATTTAGATCAATTTGATATTAACTTTATTATTATTATTATTACTATTATTATTATTACTTTTACTGAAATACTGCAGTAAAGTGGATCTTAAATTGATAGTAGTAAAATTTAGACCATGATGGGGCCAACGGTTGTCAACTATCAAACTATGAATTGTCAAAAGGAAGAAAATGAAAATGAGAACCTTAAAAGAGGCAAGTTGTATAGCGTATTCAAACTTCAACAGCGGGTATCTACAGTCCACACCTTACTTCTAGAAACTAATGAATTGAAGGACTGCTTATATACTATATGTCAAGTGTCAACAATGGCATTTTTGTCAAAAATCAAATTGTTGAAAATGTTCCAAACTTCCAATGGCATATCCAATTATTGATGTGGATATACTCTCACCTACATATTCGGGTCGCTATTATTTACAAATAAAAAAATTAGTTAGAATATAACCTAAAAGTTGTTATTAAAACTAATTAATTCTTCCCCCTTTTTTTTTTGAATAAATACTTACTTTGGTCTCTTACCATTTTGTCACCTTTACACCTTATCTCTTTTTACCCTTAGTTTAAATTAGTTGAGCTATATATATATCCACCCCACTTCTAGAGACAAATAGTCTTGATTTATTATAATAAATAGATTAGATTAATTTGTTTATAATATTAAAAAGGTCCGAGATTAATTTAATTTTTTTTGTTAAATAATGAATTGGACCGTCGAAAAACTATAAGGGACTAAAATAAGTCCTCACACTTTTTTATATATAAGACCAATAACTATATTTCTTTGTTTTGCTAAAAAACTATTTAGGTCTCATACAAAAAATAGTTATATTCTTATAAAATAATTATTAATTGAGAATATATATTTTTTAAACAGCTATATAATATAAATATTAAACTCAATAACACTTGTAGTTGCGCGCAGATGATATCTAGTTCAAACCAAAAAAATAAAATTTGTTATTATAAAAAAATTGTATTAAATGAGAAATATTTTAAAAATGACATAATTAAATATTAGAAAACTAGCTAAATTTGATTGTAGTACTATTGGGTATTGAACATATGATTCCTTTTTGCTTAACTATATTAGAGGATTAAAAAGAATATTTGCCAAATTTCCATGTGCATTTTAATGTTCACATATTTTTATTTTTGACTAAATGTTCACAAATTCTATTCCATGATAAGTGGGTGAGTGGAAAGCAGATTCATTCTCCAAAGATTCGTGTTCATACCTGATATTCTTATATTCAAGTACATGCATAAACAAAATTTATTAGGAGATAAACAAATACTATTGTTCATTAGTTGGTGAATCAATGATATCATTTGCGCGCATGCAGAGAAATCAAACTCATAATCACATCATTAATCTTGTTTGAAAGACATTTGCACATAATAAGTCACAAGTCTTTTTATTACAATCATTTTTATATAGAAGATTTGATTATTAATAAAATGTATCAACAACAAAATCCTACATTTCATTTGATCTCCAATTGTACATGTTTCAAACAAAATAACTTAATATTAAAATCACTTGATTAGAAATCTGTTATCGTGGAATTGAATAATGTGTGAATTGAGGTTGAGCATATATATAAGTGATAGTGATTAATCTGATAAGGTGTCTATAATATGGAAGGAATATTGTACTTATCATCACATGAGTATTGATTGTGTTTTGTTGGGTGGAGCGGGCCATGTGCTGATGTTTTTGAACTAACCACATGGTGGATGCATGGGTCGTTGACTGTTCGGTTTGGCACGTGATGATTCGCTTAAGTCTTGTCTCTCTCAAGTTACTACTAGCTACTACTCTCTCTGCCATAAATATAATATAAGTAAATTTAACCTTTTTGATATATTTGACTATTAATGTATCTAGTTATAAATAAGGATCAGATACATTAATAGTCAAATATACCAAAATAGTTAAATTTGTTTATACTTGTGGCCGGAGGGAGTACTACTGTTAGAATTCTTACATTGATTAGAGATATGACATAAATAGTCTTTATAAAGTAGTGCAAACTTCAACTCTCAAACTAGCTTTTGTGGTTGAGTATATGCCATTCAAATTCTAATATGGTATCAGAGCCTATCCTAGATCCATTTGTTGTTTGTTGTGGAGACCTCTCATATTTGGGTCACCCGTTATTGTTGATTCCACATTTTAGCTTGTTCAGTTCTTGACGTGAAAGAGTGTGTTAGAAGTCTCACATTGACTAAAGATATAGCATAAATAACCTTTATAAAGTAGTGTAAACCTCAAGCTAGTTCAAAGTTGAAACTTCAATTAAAAATGAAACTGTTCTTTCAAATGTGCAAAAGTTTAGGTGAAACTTTCTTTAGTTAAAACCTACTGCTTGATGAAATAAAAATATAATTTTTATGTTGGTATTAAACTTATTGAAAGGCTAAAAGTGACTACAAGTTAATAGATCAACAAGTTGTTTTGAATAGGAGTGTTTGTCATACATTTTGGTTTTGTTTTGTACATAAAAATTACTCAAATTGTAAGACAAAAATACATGTTGTTTGATTTAATTCGGTTGACTTTAAAAAAATATTTAAACTAAATCAAATTAATGTGGTTTAGATTCTTTTAGTTTGTGCGGTTTATTGTAATATAAAATATATGACAATATTATCGTATCATTAAAATATAAACACATGAAACTTTATTTTACTGCTTACATAATAATATGCCTACATAGAAATTGCATATATACTAATTTTTTTTTTTATATCTTAAAAGAACTTATTTTTAATACCAATATAGAAACTGCATATATACTAATTTATTTTTATATCTTAAAAGAACTTATTTTTAATACCAACAATATAGTTCTGAATCGCGTGAAAAAATATGTTTTGTCGACCTTCTATTACGTTGATTCAATTTGGGTTGAGTTTGATAAGTTAGACTTAGGTTGAGATAAATTAAAATTAAATATTGCGGTTTGATTTTTTAAAATGAAAACTGCAATTCAAACCAAACCACGCGGTTTAAAAAAAAAAGATCCGTGTTGTTTTAATTATATACGGTTTAGTGGTTTTTCGATTTGAATTGGATCAATTTTTAATTTGCAGTTTTATTTTTAAATTTGTTCGTATGCTATGTTTCAAGGGCTTCATTTGACTTGAGGCTTAGGCTATCGTATGGTTACCTGCCCTTCATTTGGCTTGACTCCAAATGATGACCATATCAATATAAATCATTAGGTTTAAATATATATTTGGTCCTCTAAATATTTTCAAGATTTCACTTTGGTCTTTTAACTATTTTTCGTTCCGTTTTGGTCCTTTAACAATTTTTTTTATTTCGGTTTGGTCCTCTAACTTTCATTATGTTAATCTGTTTGGTCTTAATTATCGTTAGAAAAATGTCAAAAATGTTAATTTTGCGTACGTGGCACTTAAATACTTTGTGGCTTTGGTGTGAGATCCAATAGGATCGGATAATGCCATGGGGCCAGAGACCTTCTTCTTCATCGCGTACGGAGCTTCCTCCATCACCGTCTCCGTCGACATCACCGGTGATCTTTCCAGTCACGAAAGCTTACGAAAAGATACTCCAAAACCTCTCATTGTTCAAGCTGAATCCAAATCTGATGTATGTTTTCTCAATAGAGGTTTTTACCTCTCGTTTTTGACATTTTTCTAACGGTTAGAACTAAGTAGGTTGACAAAATAAAAGTTAGAGGACCAAAACAGAACGAAAAATAGTTAAAATACCAAAATAAAACCTTGAAAATACTTAGAGACACGTAATGATCATTACCTTCTACCATTCGCATTTGGTTGTGACCCACTTTTTAGTAAGGCACATAATGAGTCCACACTCCCCACCCCATTCCCCAATATGTATAGAGACATTGAAGAAAAAATTAGTGAAATTTAAAAATAGAATAATAAAGCATATAAAAATAACATAAAAAGTTTATAAATTAACGGATTAAAATTCGAACTTCAAACTTGACACATTACGTATAATATTTCTATCAACTAAATTAAATTTGTATGCATAAATTGTTTTTTCTTACAATTTAAATGTATACTTCCTTAAAATATCTTGTCTCAAAAAAATAAAGTTCCTTACAATAAATTTTTATTTATATATAATATATACTCCGATCTCTCCGTCCTAAAATAAATGTCATATATTATTTATAACATTAGTTTTTTTTTCTATTTTATCTTTTAAAGTAATCATTAAGTGACTTAAAAAATATACTCAAAGATCTACTTTTCAGTATTCTTATATATATCTACTCAGGGGCGGAGCTACTCTATGGCCGGTGCAGGGCCGTAGCCCGCCCTTAGCTCAAATTTTTTATTTTATATAGGTGTATATATGTATTTTTATTAGGTGCTTATATTATATATATTAAACTTCGCATAGAATTTAACAAATTAATAGGGCAACCCAGTGATTGTAGAGATTTCTCCTTATAAAAAGGTTGTGTGTTCAATTCTCCTTATAAAAAAATTGATAGCATTTAAGTAAAACTAACACAGTCCTCCTCTAAATAAAATGCTAGCTCCGCCACTATATCTACTATTAATAAAAAAAAGTATTTTAATAAAATTCATATTCTCTTTTTCATTTTCATATATTTTTTAAAATGTGTTATTTGATTAACTATAACACTTACGATTACGATGAGACCGAGGGATGAAAACTTGTAGACTATATTAGGACCCACGACTACAATCTATCGAAAAACAAGGGAGACCGCACTGTCTCCCACAAGCAACTTTTGTTAGGATTTCATGATAGTTGTAGTTGTAACAGTTAACTAATTTTTGTAGGGTTCCACAAAAACAATAAACTAATTATTCTCGCAGGGTCTAATCTCAATTAAGCTATTTTTATTTCTTATATTTTTCACATAGAAAATTTTCTCGCCCACACAATTTTCCTTTTTAGTTTGCCTTGCCATTCAATCGGTAGTTGATAGTTGAATACTTGAATTGATTCCTGCGGATAATATATAATAATTTAATTAGTTTCGTAAATTAAGCCATCACAAAGCACATTTGGATACACATACCAAATGAATTATAAGCCAAGATTCTTTGTTAGTTACATCATACTATAAGACATTTTATTAGACGTTGAACATACGAGAACCTTGCATGATTTTCAATTTTTTATCATTTGAATGAGTTTCTATATGAAGACACTAATTTCTTACTACTATTTAATTTTTATTTTATACTATTTTGACAAGGACGTGATATTAAATGATATGAGCTTATTTTTTCAAGAAATGATATGAGCTTATTTTTCCTCAAAAAAAAAAAGGACGTGATATTTTCATCTTACGAGCTTTGAGGAATTGGGCGTAACGTAAGTCAATATAATAAAAAAGTAAGAATTACAAATAAACTATACGAACAAAATTAAACCTGCGTCATTGTGAAGCTATAATCAACTCAAATTTCTTATTTTTTTATTTAAAAAGTAATTGTTCTCTGTTTGAAAATTTTAATACAAGCATAATTCGTGGAGCATCACCTTACAATTTTTAATTATTTAAAAAATTTAGATATTAATAATTTTTATTCTTATTCTTATGTATATTTTTTGGTCATAACTTATTATTATATTTTTATTTAAGTTAAATAAAATAGATTTAATTTAATAAAAATATTAACATAGTACTCTAGTTTATTTATGTTTTAAATTCAAAATTATACTAGTACACATACTACATCATTAGCTTTTTTTAAGAGACATACAACATCATTAATTTTATAATAATTACTCTTCATATTTTCTCTACTGTTGAAAATATTTTTAGTATTATAAATTTTATAAAAATTGTTTTTTAATAATTTAAAATATATTAGAAGATATATATTAATTTTTAATGCTTTTTGACGCATGTAGTATATATTATAGGGTTGGCCCAAAAAGATTCAACTATTTTCTTTAATGGTTTTTTTTAGATAATTAGGTTGCTGAGAAAGATTCCAACATCTAGTAATTTATTTTTGTTTTAAAAAATTGGATAGGTGTTTTGTTAGAGCAATAATTGAAGCAAGAGTAGTACCAAATGTTAACCCACAACATCTCCACATGTCCTAACTGATAAGCAGGGTCCTACCCATGTGACCCATAATAATTTAATTATATCTACTTGTAGCTAAACAATGGTGTTTAATAAGCAATATATTTACCCAAACAAAGTGGATAGAATAGATTATCATTTATTAATTATAAGAGGGACATCATATTCAGATTAGCTAGTCTTTGAATATTTTAGGAAGAGGGGTCATCAGAATATAATAATGGAGAAAAATATTAGTATATAATATTTTTGGAGATTTTTTTTTAGTACATCAGATATTTTTTGGAGAATGAACAAACTAAAATAATGAATAATTGTAAAAAATAAAAATGAATACATAGACGGTGGTTGTGGGGTGAGGTGTGTTGTTAAGGAAGTTAGGAGTATCTAACTGAGTACTACGTAACAGTCTTCTTGTGACCATCTAGTAAACCTGCACTGGACAACATTTCAATTTTCAAGAGTGATGCCCACGGCATATTTATTTATAGTATAGTATTTTTCTAACAAATTCAATTATTCAATTTAAACTTCTTAATTAGTGTGTAATTGTATTACATATATAAAGTGTTACGATAATTTTTGTCTGTGAATTTTAATAGTTTGTCATTTTATCTACATATTAAAAAAAAGTGTTATAAGAAAATTGTTTGTGTAAAATAAAAATGTTAATGAGTATTATAAGCGCACATAATATTTTATCGTAAAATATGTATTTAAATTTTTTAAAGTTTAAAAATTATTCTTTTTAATAATTTTTTTTTTTACTTTTAGTGTTTTATCTAGGGTCATGGTATCACTTGTCAACATAATTGCTGTTTGAAAATCATATGTTAACAAGATATGATTTTTATTATATTATTAATATATTTGTTGTTCAAAAAAATATTGTCAACATGATTGATCTTTTCTTTTTTGAGTAACGTGATTGTGGTTTATTGAATGTAATAAGTTGATATGATCTATTAGCTTTCATTTTAGCAAGAATGTTTGTACAAGAATTTTCATCTCAAAGAATATGATAAATAAAAATAGATTAATCTTTAGCCTCCAGATGTGATTCAAAAAATTTGCTTAGTGGTAGAATCTCAGGTGTTTGTCATTACTAAGTGCACAATATGAAGAGAGTTAGAGTAATTCTTAAACTTTATGTAATTTTCATCCCAACACAATTTCACTCTAGTCAAGAGTGCTTGAATCTTAGCAGGTAGAATTTGATATCCTCACACTTTCATCAAAAAACAATTTGGAGATTATCATGCTTTCGAATTAATCCTTCATAACCCGCCTTATCTTAGTTTGTCAAGGCACTTCCATCAACATTGAGAATCATGGTGTTCTCATCCCTATGTCGCCAATTCAGTAACCTTAAAGTATGAGTATGAGAGAGACCGTACCAGTGAGACAATCCAATAAAATATTTAAATAACTCGTGAATATTAAAAATATTCTCACTAAAAGTTAAAATGTTTTATATTATTCTTATTTTTTGGTTATATTATTATTATTATTATTATTCTGTTGACCTTTGAGTCTCCAAAAATACTCGACCACTCTTAGAATGAAACTACATCACAATTCACAAGTCTCATTCTTATTACTCTCCAAGAAACACATCAGCGCGACAAAACAAATGACACAGCTCATTCTCCGCATTTTCCATTTCATTGTCATGCATCATACATACCAACAAAAATAAATATTAAAATTAATAACTAAATGAATGAAAATCATTGTCAAAAAAAAAAATGAATGAAAATCAATTATTTATAACTAAAACAATGGGCTGAACCATGAAGTTTTCCAATTTAAAATGAAGTAGTGACGACACCATCCAATTATTTCTCACTTCTATATAAAATATATCACTTTCAAAAAATATTAAAATAAGATTATAGGCATATTTTAAGCTTTGATTTACTTGATGAAGAATGAATTACGAATTCACAAGTATTTGACATGTTAGAAATATATACAATATTTATCTAGTCAAATTGGATATATAAAATTATATTAATAAGTTTTTGTTTTGTAACAGCTATGAATAATTGTTTGGAAGTTATTAAATTATTGTTAGAGTCAAAATTATGTTACATCTAAAACATCGTATGATTCATACATTATTCTCTTCTAATAGGGTAATTAGTCACTAATAGTGAAAGATGATTTGACATATAATTATTCTCTCACTATTATTTGTAATGGAGGAAGACAAACATTAAAGAGGCCTTGTCTACAAAATATTGTCTTAATCGTAATTAGGGATTTATTATTGTATTTATATACGTAGCACTTATGAGTCATGAAAACTTCTACAGAAACATGAAAAAGAAAGTTATTATTATATAAACAGTATATGTATTTTCATCAACCTTATATTCAATTTTTAATATGAACATCCATCAAAAATTCACAATCCTAGGATTTCGACAGGTGATGACTATATCAATGTTAAGAACACAACTGATTTAATTAATAAACTTTTTTTTTTTTTGAAAGGAATATAAACTTTATATTTGATACACTAATTTATTGAGTTTAAGCGTTTTTGATAATTTAAACAAGTGTTTAATTAAAAAAATTGTATGAATAACAATTTAATTAAGTGGTATCGAATTAGGGGTGGCAAGGTATAAGTTGTTTTTACAATTGATGAATGATAAAGAAAAACTCTTTGTAATCTCTGCATAAGCTTTAAAGTAAAACTTATAAAAACATGTTATTTTTTAATCACTTATAAAAACTTGTTAGAAAACAACTTATGTGTCACGAAATAATTTTGTGAATCACTTATAAAAATATGTCAGAAAACAACTTTTATAAGTTCTTCTAAACAACTACACGAAGTATTTATACTATAAGATAAGCTATCAAATTCAAATGTCTATTAAATTGGATACTCAACCACCATGTCATTAACCAACTTTATTCCTTAAAGAACAAATTTTGATGACAATTATTCTTAGTCACTATTCAATTCGAACGTCCAATAACACCAAACAAAATGAGTCCTTGGACACAACTTTTCTAGTGTACAACTGTATTTCTTTTAGCAACACCAACACATAATGAGAACATGAACCAAACAAGCAATGTAGCCAACCAAAATCACACAATCATATATTTTTTGAATATAAATTATGTGCACTTTTGGTGTAATTATTTTAACTCGCCATATTGATATTTATGGAGATATTTTAATAATTAAAAGAACAAAACGAGTGATGATGGAATTTAATTGAATGCATGCGTAAAATAATTTGCACCACCAAATCAATGCATAACAGTTAATCTCATCCTTTATTCTCAACTTCCACCCACATACCAATTGTATGAAAATTTTAATTTAATTTCAGCAACAGATTAAAACTCAGAACATATACCAGATATTAGTGTACAAAGAAAACAAGGACGAGGTTATGGGCTGGTCTAATCTCAAAATACAAATTTGTAACAGTGAAAAACAATGGTCTACATAGTTCATGATGGTGATTCCCTTTGTTTTTACAATTCCAAAATAACATATGGAACTCGATTTTCCTTTGCCGACCAGTTGTAACAGCGACCTTTTTCACCAAAATCAACTTCATACTTTTGCACCAAGGAAGGACTGCAAGGAAGCAACAAAGGCGGAAACTTAGAAATATATTTTGAAAATGCATCAAGGCAAGCAAATAAAAATATAAATCATTGACAATAGTGATGCAAACTTCTGCCATATAACAATATAACCTAGATTAAGTGATTGGTCAAAAATTGCTTAAGAGCTCTACTGTTTAGTTAGCATAAACTTTTTGATCAATAGTTAGCATAACTTTTCATGCGGAAAGAAGAAAAAAATGAATGCAACAGTATCTGTATATATGGAGGGAGCATTTGAAACAATTGATTCATCCAATGGCTTCGGCTGCTTCAGAGTTCTCAGTAGAAAATCTCCATGCATGTAGCTTTTTCCATTGCTAAATTCAATGCCCCAAATGCTTTCTTGCACGACTATCACATAAAATCTCCGATCATTCCAATAATTTAAAGTTATGCCAGATATGATTAATATGGAAGTCACACAAAGATACAATATTGTACAGCAGAAATATATGTATCATGAAAAAAATAACAAAACAGCAAAGCTCTAATTTAACAAATTAGTCACTGTATCTCCATATTATGGTGTCATGACAAGCACCTATTTTAGGAATTACGTTTTAAAATAAACCAGATTCTAGAAGTATGACCATACACTTGTTTGATCGTAATATAAGGTTTCCATAATACGCAGACAAAACAAGTCCAAGCCAGAAAGAGAGAAAAAAAAGGTCAAGAATCAAGATGCATAGAATTGCCAACTCACTGTGACGGTTGAACTTCACAAAATATATGCACACATCTTGTGTGTATCATAAAATATGTTTCTCCTGATTTTTTGCATGTATTGCATCTGCAAATATTAAACTATCTTCCTACCTTTACACCTGCTGGAGAGTTTCCTGGTTTAGTAGTGGTTGTACTTCCGAAATTGAGCTTTGGTTTTTTATCAGCTGGCTTTAATATTTGGAAAGAGCACATTAGTGTCTCATCAACACTCATCATAGCACCGGCATTGTCAAACTCCCCACAGTAATTAGGCGCCGAAAATATTGTTACAAGCTGCCGGTTAGCAAAGAACTCATATCCATCCTCCACTACCTGGTCAAAAGATAATAATGCAATTTAAATTTAACAGCACAGCTGATTGAGATGTGCTATTCTTCAAAATTAGAGGAATGTACAGAATGAAGGATCATGCATAGCTAATAAAAGGCATTTGAAGGGAGAAGTTAATCCTCAATGTATAAATGTGTGTCAAAATCAAACAGTAATTCGAAGTTCGGAGAGATAAAGCAACTATAATAATCCTGAGAGAAAGATAATGATTGCTAGAAATATATTTCATTTCCATATCATAGAAATGGGGATACAAACTCAACCACTGAATGCCCAGCAACATATTGAGAACCAAAGATAAAAGTTTAACCTGATGAGCTCGACAAATAAGATCCAAATCATGTTTCTGAAGAAACTCTGAGACCTTATCAGCACCAAATGTATATGAAACTCCCCTGTCATTCATTCCCCAGCCTTGAACATCTTTGCTCGGGTCTGACCATAGGAGATCACAAAGCAAACCTGTATCCGGCACATCAGTCGGTCGCTGTAGATTTCTAATCTGATCCAAACTATTTAAATCAGGAGAAAGCCCGCCATGCATGCACAAAATCTTTTCATCAATGAGAGCTGCCACAGGTAGGCAATTGAAGCACTCTGTAAACACCTTCCATATCCTTACATTGAACCTTCTTTTACACTCATCATAAAATCCATAAATACGGTTAATAGAAGCACACTCATGGTTTCCTCTTAAAAGAAAAAAATTCTCAGGGTATTTTATTTTATATGCTAGGAGAAGGCATATTGTTTCTAAACTTTGCTTCCCCCGATCCACATAATCACCCAAAAACAAGTAGTTGGCCTCAGGAGGTAATCCACCATACTCAAAAAGTCTTAGAAGATCAGAATATTGACCATGTATGTCGCCTGAAAGATCAACAAAAGGATATTCATAAATTATTTCACAAATAAGATACTTTTCTATTCTGCAAACAAAATAAACGTGGTAATGATAATACCAAGGACATCAATAGACGGATAATGGATTATTTACGTTCAAATAAATGGAAATCTTTGTAACTTTATGAGCAAAAACAATGCTGTGCACAAGGATACATCAGAGTCAAGCAACCTTTTATATTGCTATGTTCTATTTTAAATAGAGTTTTGTCCCCTTAAATAGGTTCACCCTGGTGTAATGTGGCATTTGGATACAGTTCAGTGAATAGCTTTCATTCACCAAATACTACAAAATATGAGTGAATGCCCAAGTTGGTCCCTGAAATTGTAGGGATGGCTCAAATTGGTCCTTAAAATAAAGAAATTGGTAAAAACATTGGTAAAAACGTCCCCAAATTGTAGATCCGCAATTCATTTTACTCGAGAACTCCAGATGTTACCTTCTATTATCAAATCTTTAAAACTATTACCTAAAGTTAAATTCTTATAATCAAATTATTAGTCTTTGAAAAATTACTAGTGAATGCCAAATTAGCCCTCATATATTAGTTAGTTCAAACTCAAAATGATATTCAAAGGGTAAAGTGTAATTAAAATGACTGATAATTTTCAATTTTTTAGATGTGTTTGTCAATTTCTTAATTTCAGAGAATAACCTAACACCCAACAATTTTAAGGCCAAAATGGAGCTTCACTTATTAAAGTTTTATCATTTCAAATAACTGTTTCTAACAGAATTGTTGACTTAATGAATATAAGATTCTTAATCACCAAGTCAAAATGTACTTGGTTCATATTTGGGCCAAATACATTTGGACTTTTGCTTTTCAAAAGGAAAATCTATTGAAAAAGATTTAAAAAAGAAAAGTAAAGCAATGTCAATAACCCATGATTGGCTATTGGGTCTTTATCATCTTGAAGAATAATTTCACCTCTGGAGAAATTATTTTTGAAGTTTGATTTATACACCTATTTGGTCATTGCTAATTTGCTAGTAACATATGTTGGCAGATGGCACTGAAAGTTTCAAACAGATTTTCTTCATTTTGTCCTCCACAAAAAATACAGTAACACTAAATGTAGACTGTTGTAATTAAAGTTTCAACCTTGGAAGTTGGAATCCAACAGTAACACTACCATAATTTATCACAGCTGTTCAATGCCAACACTGGCTTAACTAAAAGATCAGATCAGATCAGACAACCTCAGATCAGATCTATTACATAGAAGAAATAAAATCACATGACAAATTTATTATGCTCGAGGATATCTGACAGTTTTATAATCTCAGATACAACATCATTGATCTTAAGACAGTAAAGTTGGCATTGTGACAATTATAGTTATGTTTCACATAAGAACCAGATGATGTATATTTTGACTCATTGCAGTATAACAAATATGAGCCATTTCAAGGATACTTGAAACAGCGGAACCCGCACAACCTTCAATCTCAATAAAACCCTACACAGACGAGACAAGGTCTATAAAATTTCAAGAATTCCATATCAAGGAAAAATTTCTCTATGTACCACTTTCATACAACTTGTCTTGGAAACTCTGTTTAAGTTAGCTTGAACAATTAAACATACAACAATAGTCTACACTAAAACCAACATTTTGAAACAGATCCTCAAGGACCTCAACTTCCTAAGAGGAATGGAAAGGACACAACCTTTGACACACTCTTAACACACTCTCATTCACTGACCAATTCATCAAAAATTTCAATCCCTTACTCGGTTACTGGTTATTAAACTGTGATTTTATTTTTTTTATTTTTAATTTATAGGTCAGAAAAACTGCCACCCAGTACAAATTTCACCACATCCACACCAAGATATTCTCCCTCTCATGAACAATTGAACCCCATTTTCAACAAAAACCATTTTTATCATCGCTTAGCAAAACCCAGACAACAAATCTCCACAAATCACTCCACCATATCCCACTGCCAATTTCATCACGTGAAACCGCTTCCCTCTCTTGAAGGGTCCAATATTCTAAAACAGAAAACAAATAACAAAAAAATAAACAAAAGCAGCAAAAATTTCAGAGTAAAATAGAAGGGTTTCAAAACAGAGGAAGCAGGGGTTCAACCCCATGTTGCGGCGATGTTTGCAGCCGTAGCATCTCTGGCTACCTCTCAATTGCTACCACAAGAGTGAAATACATCATTTGAGTGAGTCATCTGTGTTGGCTAAGGTTCAGAAGAGGATAGGTCCTTTGGGTAATGGGTAGTGGAGAATAATCATAAAATAATTTTAAAAAAGTTAGGCTAAATTGTTTACCCGGTTAACAGGTAAGCGTTTAGAAAAATTAGATTATGTGACCCAATAGATTGGTGTGTTTAAGAGAGAGAGTTTGAGGGTGTGGCCCTAGCATTCTGCACTTCCTAAATAGTAAAACATTTTATCTTAAAACTCCCCTATTTAAATTAATACTTTTATAATTTTATCTCAAGATTTCAATTTGCATCTAATGTTATTATTTCCTTCAAAGTGATAACATTGTTTCTCTGCTGCATCACATTACAGTGTAAAATAATCAAAGGTGAGAAGTCCAAGTGTTAAGCATAATTGATACTACCCGTTTTTTAATTAGTTCATAAAATAAAACAGATATGCCATAGTATTTGATTTTAGCACTAATGAATTTAAGGTTTGGCCTTCTTTCTATAGAATAAACCTCTTACGCATCATCAACCAACCCTTATCCCTCTGTGACTTGAAAAACAAAACTCCAGGAAGACGCACACAAAATGTAACTCCTTTAAAGAAAAATGATTAGAGCATTTGATAATTTTGACTGAAGGTAGAAAAGGGTGAAAGGCTGACAAGGTTTCAACTTTCAATGGAGATAGAAGTGCTGCCCACAACTGTTATCTGGTCAAGGCAGACTTAAGTGTGGTGGTATATTTGATTTTAACAATATGATGCAAAGCTAAAATCTGTGATGGCGGTGACAACCTACACAGCCTGGCTCTGCAGTCTTAAGTTCTGAGAGCAAATAAAATAGGGAAGGCTATCGGAGAGAATGAGTGATGAACAACAAGTCGTACAACAGAGGATTGTTCTTCCAAACTGACAACTCTTATCAACCTTAGAGAATTTGTATTTTTCTACCATTTCTCACATATTTTTCATCTTGGATAGGAGGAAGCTCTAGTTATGGGCATTATTAAGGGATACTTTGTTGAACGAGGGAGATGGAGGCAAAGGTACTGCTGTAACGAAAATGTTGAAAGAGGAGGGTGTCGTGGAAGTAGTGGTTCTGATGTCAGGTCACAGTCGACTCATTTGGCTTGTCCGACTTTGTACATTGTAAAAACCACCGATCTGGGTAGTGCCTCAGCTGTAGAGGCAATGGGGAAGAAAGAATTGGGCTTTCCAACCATGGGAATTGGGTGTATGTGAGAAATTGTTATCCTAAGTCCTAACCATTAATTTACTGCACCAGGAGGAATGTGAAAGAGGACAAGGGGTGGAAAAATGCATAGGTGATGTCAGAAGGAGACTTCGTTGATGGGGGGAAAACTGCAGCAAAAAGTTGTGACCTCCATGGTTGGAGCTTTTTGATACCATGAAAGGTATTCATAATTGGAAGAAAATGAGAGAGAAAAAGATAGAGATCTAAATCCCCAACCAAAACTCATTGAAAAATATGAAAACAATCTGATCCCAACTCATGCTTACAAAGCAATACAAATTAACAACAACCCCGCAACTTATCTATGTAACTACTATTAACAACTTTTATTCACCAGATACCACGAAAAGGAAAAAACAGTAAACAAACTTAATTCAAATTCATCTCCCACAATTTTCACTACTTGCACAATCTATTCAGCACAATCACTATTCACTAATAAGCATATACACAATACAAACACTCCCAAAACAATAATGAAAAACCACAACAATAATGAAACGACAAAAAATCCAGTTCGTTTTAATTTTTTGGTGTTAACCCTCCGGTTCTCAAGAAAATGACGCCTGATAAACCAGAGTTCGGAAGCAAGATAAGTAAACTCTGGCCAAGAATTGTTCCTCCTAGGAATCAAACTCTTGTTCTCCCGAACGATTTGTCCTAGGCGAAGTTCATTAATCACTTAAGTCCAATCACTTGGTTCCTAGAACAAATCGACTACAATACAAAACATCGTATCCCATACTCAAACACAAAATCATAAAACAAAGCAACAAAACAAAACAAAACTACAATACCCAGTTAAAAAAAAAGTAAAAAATAAAAAATTACCACAAATCTTAATAGGTGCTTCAAGTTCCAATAAATTAGGTTGCTGCAAGAAAATATCTCTAGCAACGCCACATAGCTGACGGATCTCCGCTTCCGACAACTGAACCTGCTTCCCCGGTCGGGTACGAACTTCAAGGAGTCGATTGATTATGTCATCCAAAACCGCTTGTTCCATTTCTACAACAAAAATCAAAATCAAAAGTCAACGTTTTTATTATACCTAAATATTACAATTACGATGAAGAAAACGATAATAATTGATGAAAATATGAAAGGATTTGAAACAAGTTGGTGAAGAATTACATGCCGAATGAAAACGACGACTATAACGACGATGAAGACGAGGAAAACGCCGTCGTTTTGGTGGCAAAACGGTGTCGTTTGAGGTTTATGGAATCAGAATTTTGGGCTCATTGATTTGATGAGAAGAGAAGAGAAAGATGATTTTAATTTGAGTAAGGAACAAAAGGGATTTTGATTGATTTAATAATAATTAGGTCAAGGAATGAACACACGTTTGTTTCAATTTTTTTTTTTCTTCTAAATCCTCATTAAATAGTAATTTTTTAATAATTAGGTCAAGGAATATAACATTTTTTTGTTTTTAATCTGTTTACTTTTTTACTTTTCTCTTATTTTGATTAGGACAGGTGATTTGTGTTAAGACCTATCATATATTTAAGTTTTGTTATTCCTGTTTTGTAACAATTTATAAATAAATTAGTTATCAATTTTGGTTGACGAATCGGATAAGTCAATTATTTTGAGTTAAGAGTTAAAAGAATTGAGATGTAAAATAAATAAATATCAACTTTCAAGTAAATATGAGTTGTTTCAAAATTTTAATAATAAAAATTGACTCTCGAATCAGATTAAACTTGTGATTAAAACTAAAAAAAAAACTTTAATAATAAAGGTTGTAGCAAATTGTTGAATTCTTAAAAGAAGCTTATTCATATAAACTCATTGAATGGTAATTTTATAGAAGAGTTAGGGTGAATCGGAGCAGAACTGAGAGTCTGATGCAGAGGTACTGTAGCTTCAGGCGTGGGGGTGACAAGAGAACAATTCCTTTTTCAGATGACCATAACAACCACAATTAATGCATATGAGATGCAGGCCTTCATATCGAACCTTGTACTAGTGTCTATTCTCCCAAATTTTCCCCACTACTGGCACAGTAAGGTCCACTTCAACACGGACTCTTGCAACCTACCTCTTTCAACTTTCAGCGTGTTGGTGTCTACCTTTATAGGTCGACCGATAGCTGAGACCATGGCCAGAAGAAAGCTTTCATCGTAGTAAACTAGATTTAACCCAAGAAATCTAACTCAGACAATTGTGTGTTCCACCTTTGCATTTGGTGAAGCGAACTCTTGAGACCAATAAGAGACATCAAGACAGTGGTCAAAGATCAACTATGGGCCACCGATGATGACTTTTTCTTTGTCGGCAGCCTGGTTGAATTTCACCATGTAAAAACCACTGTCATTGTCCATGATTTCGAAGCCACCGTGTAATTTCTATACTTTAGGAAGAATAAGACGGTTGCCATCCTCAAATTCTATGCGGACAAGTTTCTTTTCGATCATGTCCACTTTCTCTCAAAGTGGAATGTTTGGTGGTGAGCCTAACAATTTGTCCCGAAATGATAGTTTGGGGGACAAGGGTTTTTGGAGATTAGGAGGTTTATGAGACTGTTGATGGTGGGATTCGTCGTTTGCAGAGAAAATAAAAGGGGAGCTCATTGTCGACTAAGACGTCGATCTACAATATTAGAACACCTCAACATAACCCAACAACAAAGCACAATGTCAAGATACCAATCACACAATACAATATCAAAACACAATGGTAATTTTGTTGACACGATCAAAGCACAGTAAGAAGCATAGAACACGGCAATAACAGAGGCACAGGTCAGATCAATTTCACACAGTAATAGAGCATAATTGCAAATCGATTTCCTAAACAGAACACAACAAGCACATCGATTACATAATCACTAAATCGATCGCTCACTATTTCGGATTTGCATAGACACGGGGTTGGATCGATTAAGGGAAACGACAGTAACATTGCGGGATGATGGCGAAAAGGGAGACAGTGGCGATATCTATCTGGAGAACAGAGGGTTGAGGCAATAGCGGTCGGAGGTGATGCATAGAAGACTGGCCGTGGAGGATCCCGTGCTTGGGGATGGAGGCGGGTCCAAACCCTAACAGAGCAAATATTTAAACGATCACGTAAAAGCTTTTTATATAGTGTATATTACAATTTTTTTTAAAAAATAGACTAAAACATAATCACAACCAATTTTATATGTCCTAAATTATTTTTTATTTATCTTTATAAATTATAATTTTTTTTTTGACAAACTTTATAAATTATAATTATAGAACATAAAAGTAAATTTTAATAGTTATGTATATTTTTATATGTAAAAAACAATGTGTATTTTTAAAGATCGAGTCTGACCTTTTTAATAAATATGTCTGTCTGACTTATTCCTAACCCTAGGTACATAGGTACAACTTGCAAGATTTTTTTTGGTAAGGTCACAACTGGCAAGATGGTAACATAAATGTATTTTGCATATAAAATAACGAAATAATTAATATAAACAATATATTAATGTTTATATTTTGAAAATATAATAATGAGTATTTTAAATTTTATTATATTGACTTTTTTATTCAGCACACATTTTTAAGCATCTCAAACTCCAATATATATAATATTGATTTAGCAAAACACAGGTAAATAAAATATGCAACGGACATGTTGTTAATATTTAACAATTTTTACATATTAATTAATTTAATAAAAAATTATCTTAATATTAATAATTTTTATTTACTATCATTAAATTATTTTATAATATTTTCAATATAATTCAGTTTTGTATAATTACAGTGATATTACAACTCACAACGGTCACATGAGTATTTTACTAGTATCCATTAAACTGATATTTATTCCTTAATTAGGTAAAATTTGAAGTGTATTTAAATAAAAAAAATCCAATTTTTACATCGTAATTCAGGGAAGTATATGAAACTGTAGTCTTTGGTTCTGCACAAGCAGAACAGAACAACAACAAATTTCGTTCTTCTTGATTGTTCAGAAATCAGAGAAATTGAGAATAACGAACGATGAGAAGAAACAATTCATCAAATTCAGGTGGGAATTATCGTAATCCATGTATAACTATGCACCAACCTTGGGCTTCTCTTCTCGTTTATGGTATCAAACGCATCGAGGGAAGGTCATGGCCTTCTCCAATCACAGGTAATTAAGTAAGGTTCATTCTTTATTCAAATTCTTATATGGGTTTTCTTTTTTACTATATGATTGTACATTGATTATTATTTAATCCCTAAGTTTTGAAATTAATTAATTTGATTTGATGTGTTTGTTAAGGTCGTCTTTGGATTCATGCTGCTGGTAAAGTTCCAGATGAGTCTACTATTAAAGCAATGGAATATTTTTATAAGGAAATTTATGCACTTAATGGCATTACTGATCTTAATTTTCCTCAACATTACCCTGTTTCTAGGCTTTTAGGTATGTTATTGTTATTATGTATACATTTACATATTACATTACTAGCACACTCAACTTCTGTATGTTTGTTTGGATTGACTTATTTGAGTTTGTCGACTGGTATAAGTACTTGTGAGATTGTCTGGAGAATCTTTGAAAAAAACTTATGATATATGTTCATAAGTTGTTTTCAGCTTAATTTCGTAAGTTCTATGAGATAGCTTAAGAAAACATTTTATAGTTTATGTGAACTATGATTGAGTTATGCTTCTTATTTCTTAATAAAAAAAACAAATTTTATCTTCTTTTTTTTATAGAAATGGCTTGTACATAAGTTCTTATCATGATAAGTACTTATGCTATTAGTTGTAAGTTAAGCTATTTATTCATACAGTGCCCAATTTGTTATTTATTTCACTTCAATTCACTAACTTGAATGCTTGATTTTAGGATGTGTTGAAGTTGTTGGATGCTTAAAGCGTGAGGCGTTATCATGCTGGGAGATGGTTCCTGAAGGGGTACAATATCCATACCGTTTACCAAGCTTTTGTTTTTAAATAGACTTGACCGCACTTTTGATTTCCGGATATTTTGTGTAGTTTTGGTCCTCATGTTCCAAATGTGACGCATAGGCTACCGACATTAAAAGTTGGACGGCCTAATGATGAGAGGACCTTATTGTAAAAAGATACATACTTGGGGATTTATTTTTTGCAATTGAAACCTGTGGAAACTAAAATTGCACAACTGTTATATATATCTAAGATACTGTCTGTGCAATTAAGACTTTTAAAAATTGATTTCTAGTTATCTGTTTTCTTGACCTAAATTAACCCCATTTTTCTCCCTTCAGGTAAGGCTGGAAGCGCTAACTGATTATTGTTGGTTGTGTGAACGGCCACAGGTTTGTGTCCTACTACACTGCAATTCCTATCATTATAAGACTAACAACTATGTCTGTATGTGTATCCTTGTATGCTGAACAAATGCTTTTCCTCTCTTATTCTAGAAATTGTTGATTCCGTTTGAGATGCGAGGTTACCAAGGCGTTTATAACTTGGAAAGAAAGGTAATTATGGTTTTAAATCTACTTATTTTCCTTTCTGGTTTTGCTTGGAATTAAGACTGATTTTTCTACTTGGTCAAAGATTTATGAAGGGGCAGTTAGAGGGCTGGCCCCTATTGAGAGCCCGTTGCCAGTGAAATTTCCGCTTCCAGATCCATCTGACCCATTTTCCCTAAAGCCGGGTCGTGTCGCTGCGCTTTCTCGTAATTTAAAAGCAACTGAAGTGGATCAGTCGTCAAGTATAGGTCTGGCCATAGCTGGAGCACGTGCGGCAGCTACTCAGTTCTCAAAGAAGGAATACAATTCCCAAAGCACTGACCGAAACAATACACCTGTCGCAACGAATGCTAATCATGAGGAGGCACAAGTGGCTGGATCCTATAATTTACGACCACGTCAAAGGACTACAGAAAAGGACAATATTCCGTCCACCGAGTTAAATGAGAAATTTAATGATTGTGACATCTCATCAGATCATCAAGCCAAAGGCAGCAATAAAGTTAATGAAGGTAGTAGCTGGGACCATCATCCACCTCGTGCTGACAGGAGACAGCATTTTCAGCCATCTACTAAGGTCAGCCGTCGCTTACCGTAAATAAATATTGTTGTTCCTTTTGTACCTCCTACGAAACAATCCAATCCCTCCACTATTAGCCCACTATCAGATAGTATTTAATTGCTGTTGTAATACAGTACAACTGTTGTTATCCTTTTTGTCTAAATTTAGCTTCTTCATGTGGAATTTGATCAGGGGGTTCTTGTATATAGACCGAAGATCAGTTGTGACAAGTCTGAAGAAAGCAGCACGCACCATCAATCTTCTAGTGCAGAAGCAGATTTGAGACAACATTCTCAGCCACTACCAAGGTATCTCTTTCTCTCTTTCTGTATTCGCTGTCATTGTGTATCTTCTGCCATTCTGTGTTAGAATTTTAGTCTCATTTTGTAGTTATAAAGATAAAATAACGCAGTGGGAATAAAGGAAAAATAAGACCCAAAAAAAGAATCTTTCATTTGGTGTAAAACTTACACCTAATGTATCTTCCCTTCTTTTTCAAAGGGACGATACACAAGTTATGCCTAATGCGAACATTACAGGTTTATTGATTGTATCAGTAGTATATTGCTCTTATCAACATTGAGATATTTGATTTGTTATTACCAATTAGATCTAGAGTTTACTCAACGTCGTGGATACTTCTTTTTTACCCCAGAATAGGTTAAGGACAACTTATTTGGTGCGTTCGGTACTGATCTTTGCTAAAAACTATAATATTTTGATATGAAAAGCTGAGACAGTTATGCACATTTTTAGTGAAGTACAAGACACATAGTACTTTAGCTAAGTTTTGATCATTGTTTAATATCTTTGTCATCTTACTCGTCAAATTACTCCAAGTCTTGTTATGGCAGCATACACAAATGGTATCAATTTTTATCCCCTTACATTTGGTTCTTGCATCTTTGTCTATCCTGACGCGGCTTATGTTATGTATCGGTCAAACTAAAGTTGATCATTTGTGCATGCATTTATTACCTTCTTTGTCTATCAGGGAACATACTAAATTATCACATGGTGGCTCAACCGTTGCTGGTAGCCTGGTAGGACATACTACTAATGAATGATGCTTCAATTATTTGCACAATTTCATTATATGATCTGTCACTTTCAATTATTTTCACACTTTCATTGCATTGGCATCACAACAATTTATGAATATCCGTCACTTCCACTACTTACTTTTGAAATAGAGCATAGTTTTGACAATATACTGCTTGAAAAATGAAAATAACATTAATGAATAATTAATTCATGTGTGTTCTCTTCAATATTAGATTTTTGCCGCGGCGTTGAAAAGCTTGAAGCAATGAGTGGAAGGAGTCTGACTTCTCAGCGTCCGATTGTAGTTTATAACCTAGTTAATGGGTTATTTCTTATTAGGTTGAAGTGAAAGCTTGGAAGTGGATGCTCACTCGGATTGGTCTTGATGCTTGAGTCTGTAAACTATACCGATTTTATGTTGTTTCTCATTGTTTGAGTGGTAGAGCTCAGGTTTTTGTACATAGAAGTAGAAATTGTGGCATCTGAATAATTGCATTCATGGATGTAAACAATAAATTCGCGTTGCATAGTGTTAGAAGTGAATCTATCTGGAACCTATATCCACATTCACTTTGTTATGGTTCCTTCAAATTTATTATTCTTTACATCTTTATTGAGAATTTCATCTAAATTTTGGCTAAGATAAATTCAAAATATACGCCATTGCTTTTCAAGCTGTATCTAAATGGGCTACAGTGTCTGACTAAACCTATGTTTGAATTTGTGTTCCGAAGCCAGCGTTTCGTGTCACCATAGAACAAAACGCATACCAATGATTGTTTGATTCTACGGGGATAAAAAATGATTTTACTTAAGAGTGAGTAGAATGTAAAATAATTTATGTTTGAATATATTTATGTAAAATTGTCTAGAAGTCTTAACTCAACTGATAAAAAATGTCAAAATTGCTAGGCCAGACATCTATGCCCGACGTTCAAACCCCGATCACTCTATTTTGTGCAAGTTTTCAATGATTTGTCATTTCGTATACGTACCAAAAAAATATTTATGTAAAACTACATTGAAGAAAAAAATTTAGGGTTAAAAACCATGTTTAAATTTCAAGTTTGGATAATATTGTAGCCAAAAACGTGCAACAAATGACATGCATTTATAAATACACTTTATTTTAGTAATAGTAAAATATAAATACATTGTTCCCATGAGCTTAGCTCAAGCTCAGCTAGCAAGGACATTACATTTTATATGCAGGGCCTAGAGTTCGAACTTCAGACATCCCACTTATTTACTTTAAGGGTGGAATTTACAATTTTTTTTAAATACAATATTGATAGATGAGAATTCTTGACCCATGAAAAAGGAGGAAACTAAATTGGAATTGTTGGGAATAACTATGACACGTATGTGTTAACTCATAAATCAAATGTAAAGTTTAAGTTAGAAATTGACTCCAATATATCATGTAACTAGCATTTTAGGGGATGATCAGAGCTTAACCAGTACAGAACTACATATCGGATATGACTTAAAACACATTACATAGCTCAACATTTCATAGGAACTACATATCGGATATGACTTAAAACACATTACATGGCTCAACATTTCATAGGAAGGAATTCTGCATTCTTAAATAACTAACTTCAGTTCTAATTTCAACAAAATCGTGACAATTTTTTCTGATGATAAATACATATTTTTTTTGTTTCAACATCACACTCATTGTCTCAACAACGATCTTCAATATTTTTTGCCGTGGATCGTAAAGATCCAACCGCAGCAACAGAATACAGGTGTGTCCGTTAAGGTAAGCAATTAAATTTCCTATGGCATATTGACATTGTTCAGCTGATGATTTTCTTCAACACATCTTCAGCATGTTGCTCGAAATTTGGTAAGGCCCAGTCATGCTGCGTAATGTCTAGATTGTCTTTCTCAACACTCAAACCCTGGAAACAAGATTAAAGGAAGAAAGTAAGATTTGAGAATTGTCTTGTTAGAGCCTAAACTAGGTTTCCTTTGTCACAGATAGACCTTTACTCTGTTTGAACAGACATCATTTATCATATTTTAATGTATTTTCACCATTTTTCACCATTCAAATCAAATAATCAAAATTACCGACAAAACTGCGAAACCAGGGGGAAGTGTATCCTACCCGGACCCCTCCCTTGGATATCTAATCCCAACGCAATTAACCAAATACTCAGCAAGGAGCCAAGGACTACTCTTTTTAACCTTTTCTTATACACTTAGTAGAATGCACCTACATTTTACTTCTCTTAGTACAGTGTTCAATTTTAATTTGAGTGACATCCCTTGTTCAAAAAGAAAAAACAAAACTCGAGTGTCATCCTGGAAAAAAAGTAGCCATGCTACAGAACCTGAATTGGATATTTCTCCTTGTGTGGAGAAAAGGACGGGGCACTATTCATGGAATTAAATTTAAAACTATAATTTCCAGCATCTTCAAAATCATGAAAGTCTACAGTAAATCATTCATATTGTACCTTTGAAGGATCAAATCCGAATCCACCACCCATTTGCATCATTCTTTGTGTATCATCTACAGCTGCATGGAAGAAAAAAAACTCATCATAATTTGTAACTAGTGTGTATCCAGATCCCAGTTATAATGGAAAAATCGACACAATCTGAATAATAAAAACCATATTATGAAATGGATGAGATCATTAAAAATATACATATAAAATTGCTCAGTGTTTAAGTCATTAAATACAAACCATTTTCTTCCCCCAAGATGAGACTAAACAATCCTCTTAAGCCAAACAGATTGAGGAAATACCTGAAATGCAATCATGACAATTAAAACCAAGTAAGAGTGAAACAGGTAGAATTCTATGGAAAAAGAAGATTACCAAGAGCGACTGCTGACATAGCTAACATCAACTGTGCTGAGGTCTATTCCATTCTGTAACATGGACCTAAATCTCTGTGTCAATGGAAAGGGTATCTTGGCTGCAAAAAAGTTGTAAATATTTGAGAAGAAAATAACAAAAGTGGGGAATACAAGCAGATGATTGTATATTAAAACAACAACTAAAGCCTTTTACCCCAAGGCAATGATAGCCAGTTATGTTCTGTCTGATGGTATTCTGTACCGTTTGCTAGTAGTTTATAGCTTGCATGTAAATCTGATAGTTATCTTGTCTGTTTTTTTAATTAAGTTTTAGTTGAATAACTGGCACGAGTTGTTGCTCAGTAATAAAATTTTTAATTAGTGGTTTGCAACGTAGGCTAACAAGTGTTTACTAGACAGATGTAAGGCTTTCTCATTCAAGAAATAAGCATATCAAACTTGAGAAATGCTCTTGATCTCTCATTCTCTCAACACTCAGATTTGTTCATGGTATCAGAGCCTGAATAAGCTTCAATCTTGGCTTCTGATTCCTCAACTCCACTGTTACTCAATCTGCTTCTTCATCTCAAGTTTAGACTAAGTCCTTCAACAAAAGTCATTACTCATTAGTCATTAACAGACTCGGTTCTAGTCTAATTCTGGTAGCTTTCGTGGCCATGCAGGAACAGAGTTGATCAGGTCAAAATACAGTGTCAAGTTTGTTCCAAGTTTGGTAAAAGTTATAGATGTATGATCTATTGATCTGCAATTTCATGATCATAAAAACGGGAGGGCAAATAGGAGAAAAGGGTGGGGGGACGGGGAAGGGCTAGTGGTTCAGGTGCAGCCTTGGGATATGCATTGTCTTCATCGAAGGAGTCTTCCGGGTAAACTGCCAAATGAACTGTTTGGATGGTTGGGTTCCAACGTCTGGACAAACAAAGGAGACACAAAGATTACTTGAAGGAGACTGGCGGCAGCCGGGGAGAGGGGTGGGGGTGGAGGAAGAGGAGAAGGAAGAGGGGAGAAAGAGGATAAAATCTACTGGAAGGTCTATTATAAATCTAGTGGAACTTCAACAATCAACATCCATTGACAACGAAATGTGGACCAGTTATAACAATAATCTATGATAGTATTCCTACTTAAAACGTGAGACTTGTAGTACTTATGTGTTAGAATATTAGAAAATATATTTAATATCTTTGATATTATATAATAGTATCTAAGCTAAGTTATTTCCTAGGATAAGTTTATAATCATAGAGTATTTATCTCCCAAGATCAGAATTTATATTACCTATTTTTATTATGATTGTTCTTTTATTTATGATTGGGTCCGTGCATCCCTGTAGGGCTTAGTGTTTAGTTAATATTAAGCCATTATCAATATTCAATAATATTGAAAGTTCTTATTATTTTCTATCGTTCTTTTATCTAAATTCCCATAACTTCATCATTGTGTATTATTAGAGATAAGTCTTAGCTTAGCTTAGTGTAGTTCACTTAGTGCATAG
Source organism: Trifolium dubium (assembly GCA_951804385.1). Lineage (NCBI taxonomy): Eukaryota > Viridiplantae > Streptophyta > Magnoliopsida > Fabales > Fabaceae > Trifolium > Trifolium dubium. The sequence goes on along the minus strand of OX638074.1, from coordinate 25,103,975 downwards.
TAATTAGTCGTAACTAACTACAAGAGTTAGTTATGCCAGCTGTCCTGCCAGCTGTTTCTGTAATTGACAAGTGTCAGTTTGTATGTGATATTAACTGGCTATAGTAGGTAATCTCTATGATCTATATGTAAGAGGTTACCTCCATTTGTAAATAACTTGTGAATCATCAATAAAAAATTCAGAGTTCAATGAATCACTCTTCACTTTGTATTGTGTATTCACCGATTTTTCCTATGAATTGGGGCTGTGTGCTTCTTGCTAAGCTAAACTTGCATTTTGTACACTCAGTTTTAGTTCTATCCTACATAGTTGGAAATTGTTTGTTTTTTAGGTTTATCACTAAATCAGAAACTTCCCTTTTATTTTATCTCCCATCCTCCCATTTAAGACTATATATCATCTGCAAAAGTCATGTTTCGAGATAAAATCTTTTGGATATGTTAAGCAAGTACGTGTTGAACCCAAAGAAAAAAACTAAGTATCAAAGTTGACCCTTGGTACACACTTATAGTTGTTGGGAAATTTTCTACTACGTATATTTCCATCTCGTATTCTCAAACTAGTTTTGACCCCTCGGTACATTTTTTTGATAGCTAAAAATGTAAGCAATCCACTAGGTACTCTATCATATGTCTTTTCAATACCAATACAAACCACATACAGTTCGGTTTGATTAATTGATATTTTTCCATCAATCTTTGTAGCAAGTACATGTCTTCCATAGTTAACAAGTCAAGATATATATGTTCTTATTCAGGATGCAGACTCTATATTAACAAACAAAAAAACTGGCATCGCGACACCGTAACATTCAGACATAAGTCATAAACAGATATTTAAGATTATTAATTCATGTAAAGAGAAAACTACCAATCTACCACTATTACTCAATGAGGGACAAAAACAAGTGTGAAAAATTACCTGCTACAAATCCAGAAAAGAAAAAGTTCACAAAAGCGAAAGTAAGAGTCTGCCAAACAAGAGTAAACAACACAAGTCAGTATGACACAATAACAAGCAACCAAAATACGATCGAAAATCTAATGACAGAGTAGTATCAAACTCTAATCTCATCACCTGAGGTATAATCATAGAAAGATTTTTCTTCATCATATCCATGGCCATGTTCGGATCAGAAAACATCTGTGCTTGTGGATTCGAGGCTTGACCTTTCGGAACAAACAACAGACCATTTTCCTTTAACAAAATTAACAAACGAACAGTTAGTTCACTGTTGAATTAGTTAAGCAAATTACAAATTTAGCAAATTACAGATAGTTTTCGAGGTGTTCTAAAAAAGTCAAATTTGAAATTTATTCACAAAATTTAGAGTAAAAATAAGCATAGAAGCCAAGAAACTTCACAAATCATGTACATAAATAACATAATTAATTGCCTCGAACGATAAAATAGCATCCACAACAACAAAATCAATTACATTTCACTTCAATCTTCTCATTAATCAAAAACATCAAATATAAACAGCAAACAAACCTCATTACAATAATAAAGCTTGCGAGCACGAAAAGCTTTGATAGGAATAAAATTCGCGGCGGTACGTAAATTGCGAGCTCTAAGCATAACTTGCCTGTATAATAAACATCAATCACAACATCATCCATCCATAGATTAAAAAAAAGCTTAAAAAAAATATAAACAACACAATCAAATAATCTGAAAAAAAAAGAAGGACGGAATTACCCACCCTTCTCTGACAATTTTGGCATCGGGAGTTTGAGAAGAACGCATAAGCTTGGAAACAATATGGCGAAGAATACCGATAAGAACCATGACAACGGATAAAGGGATCAAAACCCAATCTCTGATAGCAGTATCGAGAACAAGATCTTCCGCCATTATTCAAAACCCTAAATCTAAATCTGAGAGAGTATAAGATCGATCGATCGGAGGATTGATTGATTGATAGTTTTCCACAGCCGGCAGCCTCGTCTGGTTTGGATAGTTAAGACTTTAACTTAACAGTAACACTTTCACGCCGTGTGTGTATGGTGTGAGTTCAATTAAAAAAACCTCCTTCTCTTTTTTTGATAAATTATAAACCTTTTTTTTTTTTTACAATTTTTTTTTGACAATAAATCTTCTTTTGTTTTTTTTTTTTTTTGGTAAAGATAAACCTCTTTCTACTATAATTTATTTTTGTTATTGTCGACATCTTTTTGAAAAAAATATTAAACAAAAAAAAAAGAATATTAACCTCTTTCATAATCAATATAGGCATTTATTTTTCCACATCTTTTTGTTTAATAATAGTTTCATTTTCAACAATCTAAAACTATTATTAAACAAAAAGAATTAATGTCTATATGGATTATGAAGATTATATATTTTACTTATAAATTTAGCATATAATGAAATAGATGTGGAAAACAAATATACCTTATTGATAACAATTTTGTTTTTATAAGCAATTATGAATTATAAGGAGTATAAGAGGTATTCAACTCTTACAATTTAAGGCAACAAATTACAATCACGAAAGCACGCTAACAGATTTCATTGTCAATCTGAAAACAATATGGAAAAAAAGTGTCCAACACGGTTACATAACTAAAACTAAGAAAAATACATAATGTTATGCAACAACTTCTCAACATCCACCAAGGCTCCTTGAAAAATGATTTTGTTCCGCAAACTCCAAAAACTCTAAGTTGCTGCTAACTAAATTAAATGACACACCCAAACACGCTTCTTGAGTTTGATCAAATTACTGAACCATAAAAAATTGCTCCCAAACGACTTCCCTTGTTGCCACCGTGGAACCCTCCACCTACCAACCCTTGTTGAAAACTAATTTGAGTTAACAATGTTATTCTTGTATAACATTTAAAGTGTGCTTCTACGGTACAATAGGTAAAATTTATTGTACCGGTAAACTTGATTATCAAAATGATAAATAAATAATTATTTTTATAAATTAAAAAATTATTTATTGACTATTATATTTATTGAACATAATTTAATAAGAAAAATGACAATTTCATTTTTTATAAACATTATACTAATTTTTTTTATAAAAATATTCAATATTCACTATCATGAATAGTAAAAATTTAAAAACAATAAAAAAATCAATTTTTTTTTGATAATTTTAATGAATGATATTTAGTTATCATAATATTTTAAATGATAGAAATTTTTATTTTTTTTCAAATAATATTCATTTTTTTATTATTTAAAAATCTATTGTACTGGTACAATAGAATTTGTCTATTGTACCATATAATTTGCCAAATTTAAAATAATAAAAAAAAAACACTTAGACTATGTTTTCCACATATATGAAGAATGCTTTCGTCCATAGCATCCTTGCCTTAGGATATGTTGGTATTGATGAAATATGATAGAATCAAATTGAATAGTATTCTATTGTTTGGCTTTTAAAAATAACAACAAAATAAGATGGAATAAATTCTATCACATATCACTATTTTTCATCAATTTTGTTTCTTTATAATTTGAAATTTGATAGATGAAATGAAAAATGTCCAAACAATAAAATGGAAGATTATTTTCCGCGTCCTTTCGCTCCACTTTATTGTGTTCTGCTCTATTCTATTATATTTCATCAATTCAAATGGAGCCTTAGATAAGAAATATATATGGATATCCCACCTGAGTACATTATTCCTTCACAAACCAAGGTTGTGCCTAAACTACAAAAGGCGTTGTATGGTTTCAAAAAGTCACCCCACACATGGTTTAGAGAGTTCAATATAGCAATGAAGAAATTTGGTTTTAAACAGCCACTCAGACCATTGTTTATTTCTAAAACATTGGAATAGAAAGATAACGACTTTGAAAATTTATGTTGATGATATGATAATTATAGGAGACGATGAGGAATATCCAAACTTCAAAAGCATTTGGCAAATGAGATCTAGATGAAAAATCTTAGATGACTCAAATCTTTTCTTGGCATAGAGGTAAGCTATATTGGAACAAGGAATATTTCAATCCCAAAGAAAGTAGGCTTAAATACACTTTTGGTCCTTTAACTTATTTTTTGGTTTCGTTTTGGTCCCTTAATTATTAAAAGTTTCGTTTTGGTCCCTTAACTTATTTTTTGGTTTCATTTTGGTTCCTTAATTATTAAAAGTTTCATTTTGGTCCCTTAACTATTTTCTTGGTTTCATTTTGGTCTTTTAATTATTTTTTTGGTTTTGTTTTGGTCCCTTGAAATTAAGACCAATGTAGTTGACGTAGGAAGAGTTAAGGGACCAAATCGAAACCAAAAAGTAAGTTAAGGGACCAAAATAAAACTTTTTATAGTTAAGGGATCAAAACGAAACCAAAAAATAAATTAAAGGACCAAAACGAAACTTTTAATAGTTAAGGGACCAAAACGAAACCAAAAAATAAGTTAAGGAACCAAAAGTGTATTTAAGCCAAAAAAGTATTTCCTTTTGTAAAGTATTTTCTTTGGTCTTAAATATAATTTATTATAAGCAAAAGTTGATATGTATTTGGCCTAAAATTTAGACTAAATACAAATTGACTTTTACTTATATTTAAGATCGGAAAATACATCTTGTCAAAAAAAAAAGAAGATCGGAGAGAAAACATATTAAATTTGTTTTCAGAAATTGGCATGCTTCATTATAAGCCTGCTAACACTATATTGTTCATAACCACCTTTTGGGATAATAGGTTTGGCAATGGGTTTGTGAAAATTTTGTCTGAATTGAAGTTACAAGCCTGGTGGAATATTGGATCATCATATGGCAATGTTCACTTTGCAATTGTAGGAAACAACATTGTTATATGCATTTGCAAAATTAACTGATAATAAAAGAAAGAAACAGAATGTACCAACAAAAAAAAAAGAAAGAAACAGAGATAATGTCTTAGCTTAACTGTCAGATTAAAACAACTAAAATACCTTGTGCAAAATCCAAACTGTCACAAGTGTGGTCAACTTCAAATTTGATAAATAAATTTAACTATCCCCTGAAAAATTCATCTTTTTTTGGGCTATAACCAACAAACATAATTAAAATAGAAACATAAACACTTGTTAGTACTTATATTATACTAGGAAATCAGGCTAGCTATGTTAGTACTTGGCAATGTAACTAGACTGTTAGTGTGAAGACATAGATCAACATCGTCCTCGGCAAATGGAATCAATCTTTTTGAGCCTTCTGGTATTGACATTGTAACTAAAATGTATGCAATCCTTTTCTCTTTATATATACTTGAATGATAATCTGGTCATTGATCCACAAACGAACGCCCACACCTAGTACTTTAACTTTAGTCTCAGGACCGCAAGCAATATAAGGTTTCATCTCATGATAAAGAGACCAATTTCCTGAACCAATATCCAAAATGTAGATTTGATATGTTTTATTTTGAAGATCATAAAAACCCATCATTCACAATGCAAGAAAGACGATCTCCAATCCATAAACATGTTAGTTTCAGATAATTAGACTTCGCAAGGGGAAGTGAATATTTTCCTACGATAATTTCCTTGTCAACATCCACAACGGTTATTCCCTCACTTGTTATGTAGTAAAGATCATTGCCTCCATTGTAAATTGGTTTCTTAAGAGAAAACGGCTTATCATGACATTCTTTTCTAGCTATCTCTTTCAATGAGTTATCTATTCCAATTCTTAGCGCATAGAAAAGCGCACCAGAAATCACATGAAACTTTTAGAATATCTATAAAGAATAGCTTGAACGTGGTAGTGTGAGGAACACGTGCTATAGTAATTTTACGCATATCTAATAAGGGTAAAGGAGGAATTCTAAGCCAACACTTGAGGATTGGGTTTGCGACGAAAGTTTGTTCATAACCATAACGAAGTAGCAATATGCCATCACAACTACCGACTATATGCCCCATTTTTGGAGGTATTGCTAAATCAGTCCTCCTTTCAAATTTAAATTCGCCATCTACATCATCTATAATATCCAAGAAATAAGAACTACTTGGTGACTTAGAGTTTTGAACGTAAAGACCGGGTTTAAAACGTGCGCGGTTTAAGCTCGCTTCAGCAAAAAGGAAGCTGCGAATAGTAGTAGCCCAAGGTTTGCAAACATACCTTGCAGAGTTAAGCAGGCAGTGTGTAGGAAGAAAACTAAGGATATCAAACATCAATTCTTCCGGGATCAACGGCTTTGAAACCACTTTACAACGCTTACTACGGTCCGACTTTTGCTTTTTATTATTCTTCTTGGTATGATCATCACGTAACTTAGAGTCTAAATCAAAGCAACTGCACTTCTTTGTACATTTAAATCTCAGGGGTCCGCCTCTAGTGGCTAAACAGCTTCGACGACCATACATGAAAAGAGAAAACTGAGGATCTATCTGAAGCTTTTTAGTGAATGTGTTCATCAAGTATAATATGTAAGTACCTGCATGCATGTTTATATTGATTAGAAATTCGAATTAGAATATAGTTTGCAAGGTTCTTTGATTAATGATTATATATTGTAAACTAATGTTGTAGTATATGTTTGCTATTTTAGCAGTCAATAGTTAAACAATGAGAAGAAAATGACCTGAATATCTATCTTTTCACTTTGACTTGAATCAATTGTATGAAAATTCAGATTGAAACAAGTTATTTGACTAGTGGTTTAACACAGCATAGTAGTATTAATTAAAGGATATTTATAATAGGTTTAAACATCATTTTAGTCCTTGTTCGTGAAATTTTGGTTTTAGTCCCTGTATCGATTTTTGTTCTAAATAAGTCTCTGAATCAACCAATTTTTTTTATTTTAATCCTTAAAGCGAAAATCTGCAGGAAAATTCGTAGGAAAATTTGCAGGAAACTTGCAAATTTTACCAAAAACAAAAAATTTAGTTGATTCAAGGACTTATTTATAACAAAAAACGATACAGGGACTAAAACCAAAATTATGGATACATATAGGAATTAAAATGATGTTTAAGCCTTTATAATATCTAGAGCATATTTTGAAAACTTCTTAAAGACTAAATGACGCAGTGGAAAACACGAGGATTAATGAGCGCTAATCTTTGAACAAAAACTTAGGTTTACAAGCGACAAACTCGTTAGATAACAATCTGAAATTCACTAGAAAGAGAACATTTTGAATCCACCAAGAGAAAAACTCTTGAAATAGATCTGAAGACAAAGTTCTAGAATGCACTAGAAAAGAGAGAAAACCTAAAATATTATTATTGAATGAATTACATCGTCATGTCTACAATTAGGTATTTAAATAGTAAAATTTTAACCTAATATTTAAAAATATAAATAAATCTGTTTTAAAATAAAACAAAATCTTACAAACCCAATACTTAAAAATATAAATAAACCTGTTTTAATTTAGTATTGAAATTAAAAAAAAAACTTAAAATATAATAATTCCAACAACTAATCTTAATTAGTCTCTTACATCACTAAAGTTGGAAGTTAGTGCATATATTTACCAAATTCTAACTCAACGTACAAAAATGCTGAAATTGACATCATGATTGGAGTTTAAATCCGGTCTCTCTATTTATGTGTGTGAGTTTCAATTAAAATATCATTTCGTTTAATGTTAAGAATACACTCTTTAACATACATTTTTAACACACTCCAATTAAAATTCGTCAAATCACCCCACTTCTCCTTTTATTTTAATTCTTTTTTTATTAATAAATATATGAATAAGGAAAAAGGATGATGTGGCAAATTTTAATTGGAGTGTGTTAAAAATGTGTGTTAGAGAGTGTGTTCCTAGCATTTCTCCTCTTGCAAAATAAAGATAAAAATATATTTACCTCATTTTATTGGCCATGACTAATATAAAAGAGAGACTCAACTGGTGCACAAGTCATGAATCACACTAAAAAAAAAACACTATAATGAATACGAAATTTACAAAATTTAATGTTAAATTGAAACTATATAACATAAGAGTCTAATTATCTACCACTTGTACCATATCATATTGATATAATTAATATATTTAATGTAAATTATAGACTACATATATCAATTATACAATTGAATAATAAGTTTATTATTCAATTGTACCGGTACTCTTGATTTTTAAAATGATAAATAAATAATTATTTTTAAAAATTAAGAAGTTATTTATTAAACATTATAATTTAGAGAACATAATTTCATGAAAAAAATCACAATTTCATTTTTTATAAGTATTATACTAATTTTTTTTATATTTTCATTAAAAATTCAACATTTACTATTATGAATAATAAAATTTTGAAAAATAAAATAAAAAACAAATATCAAAATTTATTTTTTTTGACAATTTTAATGAATGATATCTAGTTATTATAATATTTTAAAAGATATAAATGTTTTATTTTTATTTTTTTTCAAAAAATACCGATTTTTCTATTATTTAAAACCTGTTGTACCGATACAATATAATTTATCTATTCTACCAAAGAATTTCCATAAGTTTTATAGCATCACTAAATATTGATTCCTGTACAAAAAATTTGATTCAAATCAATAAATTATAAAATATTTTTTTTTATTAATGTAGTAGTAGTTCTTCACTAATAATTTAGATTAAAAAAAAAAAATAGTTTTCAGTAATGTAAAACCATTTTTTTTCATGCTAATTGGTTTTTGTGTTGGATAGCGATTGTTTTTCAAAAAAAAATCAGTAATCAAAAGTCTGAAAATATTATTTGCAATAAGAGACTTTTGTTTTAGCATGTTAGTACTTATTGAGAGACAAGCTAGAAAGATTAGAATGGACATCACCTAATAAATTATCAAACCAAAAATTAATAAAACTCACTTCCCCAACAAGTCATTGGGAGTCACTATTACCTATCATCAGCTCCCTCCTTTCTCAAATATCTTCATGAATGTATTGCTAATAACGGACAGGGACTGAACCTAAAGGAAAATTTACGTTGAGACCGTAAAACAAAAAATTTCATAAAATTTTATAAAAAATATATAGAAAATCTAAATATTACTAAGGCAATGGTTGAACTTATGTTGAGCTCTTGTAAAACAAAAAAAATACATTTTCTAAAAAAGAGATTTGGGGCTTTCAATTATACATATTTCACTAAAAAATTATTTAGAATTTAATTCCGGTACTAATTATTTATAACAAATTAAAAAAAAGGGGCATTTTTTTATATCAAAATTTTGAGCCTAAAGCCTTTGTTTGAGTAGCTTAGCCCTTGGACCGATAACGGATGGTAAACATAAGAGTTATGTTGTCTAGTCTAATAAAATATTGAAATTTGAATCATTTGTGTTTAGAAAAGCATATGCATCCATGCACATAATAGTGTACTTCAAAGATATAACAACTAAACAACACCATATCAAACTCAATCACAAAAATAATGAAAATATCATTAGAGAAATTTGCTACTTCCTTAATTTTCCAGTGCAACTCCACATACCATAGTGCAACATTTGAACATATCATTCTACTTTTTCCAATACCAAAGTTTTGATCGTATCGCTCAAAATGATTTTGAGTTCACAATTGTTAACTGTTTTAATTGGATTGGAAAATTAGTGTATCTAATTATCATGTTATAGACACGTCAAACTACATTTATTTAGTAGTATCACTTAAAATGTTAAACCAACATTAATATATTTTTTTTGACAATACCAACATTAATAGTTGACTCATTATTTCTGCAAATGGCATAACACATCACAAATAACACATCACAAATCACCCACCCAAATTGAATACTAGCACCCGTGCAATGCATCATAATAATAATGTTCAATAATCTAGAATATGCATCATAATAATAATGTTCACATTCATCCTATAAACAATATGAAACTCACAAGGGTTATTCCCACAGGAATCAAGTGTAGTAGGAACAATGGCCGGTTATTTTGTATCATGTATAATAACTTCTGAATTAGAAATATATCAAAAGATAATATATACTACTAATAAATACTCCAGTTTAGGCACAGAGCAGTTGTGGACTCTCAATTTCTTAAAAAGGAATTGCATTGTAATAAACTAGTAATGTGTGAATTATATTTTGATACTACTAGTTTCTACTATCAATCAAAGTCAGTTGCCACAATTAAATTATATTTTGATACTATTTAGTTTCTAACAAATTCACAGAGAAGGATATAAAATGCACACAAGAAGAAACAGATGGTCACACATGTTAAGTAAAACATTTTCTCTTCATAATACACTTCATGTGATACTTGGACATTGGTGTCTAGTATCCAAGAGAGAGTGGTCAAAGTAGAATTTCCTAAACTTCCATATGTTAATATCTATTTTTGATTGAAAATTATCACATTTTGAATTTTAAGATCTGTTGTAATTTGTAAATATTTGTTCAGTATTCAAAAATGCAATAACAATAAACTAATTTATTGTCGCTGAAATTTACAAGTTCTATTTCAGTGTCACAATTTCAAGCAACTACCTAGCACTACCAGTTGATTGGTTGTGTATAAAAATTGCTAACCCTCATGTTTAAGTATGATTTCTGCATAAAATATTTGTATTGACAAAATCTAAGGGTTTATTTTCAAATTCTAATGGTTTTGATAACTAATTACCATATACTTCTAAGATGACCTAAACCACTTTTCATTTTTGAAATGACTCATTTTAGACTTAATAAAGGATAAACAAATTAATTTGTGATGCTAATCCTTATTACCCTCTTTCAAAATCCAAAATCAACCTTAGATGCCTTCAAGTACCACTTGACATACTATGATACTTCTAATTCTAATGTAATGGATCAATTTCCAAATCAGCATTCAAAGCATTTTATAACAGAGCCTATCGTCATAAAGCAACCATCACACTCATATTTTTAAGGGCATATATATACCATTTGTGTATACTAATACAACATAACAAATCTTTGATAAACAAAATTGAAGCTGCACTATGATATAATCTAAATCTAGGGTTAAATATGTTTTTAGTCTCTATAAATATCTGACTCTTCTATTTTTAGTCCATCTAAAATTTTTTTCCACCTTTTGGTCCTCCAAATATTTCGGATTATGACTTTTGGTCCCTGTTTTTCACTCAGTTATGTGTACGATTCAAATTTTTTAACGAGATTTTGTGATCATGTTTATAATATTATAAAAATTACTCAAATCAAAATTCACAATTTTTTAACAAATGATGAATTAACTACGAATTTTTAAGCGCAAACACTTTAAAAATTAATATTTAATTCATCACTAATTAAAAAAATTCAAATTTTACAAATCAATTCAATTTTTAATATACTAAACATTATTGCAATACATAATTTCAAATTTTAATTAGTATACATGAGTTGACTTAAAAGTAGGGACCAAAATTCATGTTAGAGAATTTTGTAGGGACTAAAAAGTGGGAAAAAAGTTTAGAGGGACTAAAAGTAGAAAATTCAAATGTTTATAAGGATCAAAAATACATTTAACCCCTAAATGTACACTAATAAACAAAGGAGAATTTAAACTATATTAAAACATAGTCCACTTACTCTCTCTTAAAATTGAGAGATGAAATCAAACAATTTTTTTTGTTACTTATAGGTGCAATCTGCATACAATTGCAATAAGGCTCATGCACTTCCATTAAAAAGTAAAATATATGAATATGATTTTTGTAACTTATATCACATATTAGTTACAATATGAAGAGATTTTGTCACTGCAAAATGTTTTAATCATAACTCAAGACGAGGGCGGTTTTAGAGCTCGGGCTCTGGCCAAAAATGTTGGTATTTTTATGGTTAGTTTAGATCAAAACTTCAAAACTAAGATTTTTAGGAGTTAATATTTATGGTTAGTTTCAAATGAGGCATCCTGATAGGTGATGTGAGACATATTTAATCTAAAGGGGGTGGGATTAGGCTTGGGCTAGCCCAAAAGTTCACTCTAGAACAAAAAATATTCAAATTCTTGTCCTATATCCAAAATAATCAATACTATCTCTGTTATGAACAAGAATTTGGTTGTTCATAAAATTAAGAAACTACTTCTAAAAGAGACTTAAAATTACACTAACAAACTATAAAACTAACTTCATCATTGATTTTGCTTAATTCATGTTCATTACATTCATTTATTTATAGCATTGGTAGCCTCACAAACAACTCATGAGTCATCAAATTGGATCTCCCTAGATCCTTCTAGAAAGCATGACTCATCCTAATCATTAAACTACTAAGCATACTCTAATCTTATAGTCCTATATTAATTCACTACAACCTCCTTCAAATTACTACTTTGATACAACTTGTAGGGCTCAACTAGAACAATCTTTTCAACTAATAATTGCAATAAATTTCACACTATACATTAAGACTTGGTTTTATAATTGTTAAGATAAGGTCATACCACCATTTAGATTACCAGAGAATCAAGATAGAATATCTATTTGCAGAAAAATCTTTACTTAAAATAATGGAGACTAATTTTATTAAATACAGTCTCGTGAGCTTTGAATCTATCCTCAATTCCACCAATATAACCAATAGGAAAATCGAAGTGTACTTACCATTTGACCATAAGATTGGTATACAATTTTTTTCGGTATTTAAAGATGTTATAACAAAAACAAACTTATGAGTTTGATATTTCTAAATGCTAACCGTGCCTTACAACGTCTTCAGCAAATAGCAATTACTTTTTAGTTTGGTAATGTGCCACAATTGGGGTCTGCCTCACAACAACTTAAAAGTTGATTAATTTCATTAAAAAATTCATGAAAAGGGTGTTAATAATATAATATATATACTCTTCAAGATCATTTACTTCCAGTGTATAAAGTCCGCACAGTTAACAAATTATACCTGATAGCTAGGATTCACAAGAAAGTTCCCAGTACCTGTTATTGTTCCCTAGTTTCTAACCTACAACCAAAGCTTCAACTTTTTCTCTAGAGTCTCCACTTCTACGGATAGTGGTCTTATAATGAATCTATAGGGACAACCTATATAAAGCAATGTAGAACTTGTAGAAAAACATTTGCTTAGGATGGAACTACTTTTATGATACACAGTTTCATGAGCTCTAAATAAATCCTCATGTCCACCAATAATGAACAGAAAAATTGAACTATAATTTTTTGACAAGAAGAAAAATTGAACTATAATAAAACACAGTAATGTGCAATATCAATTTGCAGAAAAACCTTTACTTAGAGTGGGAACTACTTTTATATTTATATTTAGTAATAAAGAGGTCTCATGAGCTTTGAATCTATCCTCATGTCTGCCAAAAATCAAAGGGAAAATTCATCATACTAAAACATAGTACACTCGCATTCTCATGTTCAAGCTATGTAAACAATTATAACATTATCAAAGCAGATATATAAGATTGAATGTTCTTGACAAATTAAGATTAAAAAATGGGTATCCCAACAAGTATCAATGCAAATATATCGGAATGGATTGTATGTCTTAACTCTTATGTCACAATATGGAACTGAAAATGCAGCATTCTTCTGACTCAAAAGAACAACCTGCTCATGCCCAAAATAGAAGCAAAAAGTGCAACTAGCCAGCCCCAAACCATAACAAATAGCCTTACATATGTGTAGGCAACCAGGACACGTTATCCATAGAAAAATCAAAGGCGCGTGTCACTTAGAAACCTTTAGACCACACGACCTAGGCACCAGAGTATGAATATAAAGAGGAACATAGCAGAAGCTAAAAGTAAGGAAGACACCAAAATCTCACAGTCCCGAAACACACAGAGCAACATAGTGTAACCTAAATAGAATTCATATATTTTCATTTGAATATGCCTTTGACTACTTTTAAGTAATAAGCATTCATATCTACTACAAAATAATTACCTTGTAACTCTTATGCTTGAAAATATATATTGATTCTAAAAAAGTTGCATAAACTTTATCAGTCGATATCAGAGGCATTATGGAGAAGGTTCAACTATGGTGCAAGTTTCAGCATATATCAGTCCTAAAACATATCATGCAACATGCCTATAAATCCAGCATACTTTATCAATGCTGCCTAGTCCAATCAATACAAGTGTCACACCAGATTAGTTCATTGTATTTTGTTGATAGAACACAATCAAAAATAGAGAAGGTAAATATAACTTAAATATAAGAAGGAAATACCTATGTCTCATGTTCAAATCACAACTTTGAATATAAATGCATGTCTTGTGAATAGAAATGCGTATACTCTAACAAGAACAAAAATCATCTCCTAAGAAGAATTTAAGTTTTGAAAGCAATAACAAGTGTAAAACACGATCAGAATCGCATTGAGGATCATTAAAGAAGAATAATATACTATCATTACATCACGAATAAAATTTTATATAAAAACTGTATTTAAGGCCATCATCCAACTTTTATTTTATGAATGAGTTCATAATGCATTTTACTCCATGATTAATTTGGGGTTAGCAGAATCATTACCCTTTTTACAAATAATGAAAAATGATTCCATAATACAATGATTCAAAGTCTTATGGGGTTTTTATAACCAGTTAATTTTTTATTTACAAAATTGAAGGTTCAAAGTTTTTTTCATGCAAAAGATTGAATGTTCTTGAATAAGAAAGAATGAGAAACATGAGTAAGTTTCTACCTTTATACAAGTAAAAGATTGAATGTTCTTGACCAATACGCAAAAGATTGAACAAAGCACGATGGATATCCATCCATGCATTATGCATTAAAATTCAAATTAAAATTGCATTTAAGGCAACAAATAACTTTTACAATTAGCGAGTACCGTGAATAGATTCATTTGACATTTTTAGTCATCCAAACATTCAATCCTTTACAAAAATTTCACTTTTACACTTTTCTTTTAAATGCATAAGATTGAATGTTCAAAAGTGCAATATCGTTTTCAATATTATAAGGCAACAAATAGCTTTCAGTTTCACATTCAGCGACTAAGGTCAATATATTTTTAGTCATCAAGACATTCAATCCCTAACTAAAATTTCAGGTTCACTATTTTTTTCAATGCAGAAGATTGAAGATTTTTCAACTATCAATAATCAATATTAGATCAAAAGTCCATCACTGCTCTCAATATGTATCAATATAAGACAACAAATAGCTTTCACATTCAGCGACTAAGGTCAATAGATTCATTCGACATTTTTAGTCATCAAGACATTCAAAATCTTACAAAAGTTCAAGTTCAAATTTTTTCCAATGCACATGATTGAACATTATTCAATAATCAATATCAAATCAAAAGTCCATCATTGTTCTCCATATGCATCAACTATAAGGCAACCAATATCGATTATAAGGCAACAAATAACTTTCCATTTCACATTTAGCGACTAGGGTCAATAGATTCATTCAGTGCAGATGATTGATGGTTATCCAGTAATCAATGATCCATCATTGTTACTAATATGTATCAATTATAAGGAAACCAATAGCTTTCACATTCGGCGACTAGGGTCAGTAGATTTATTCAGCGACTAGAATCAATAGGTTCATTTGACATTTTTAGTCATCAAGACATTCAAAATCTAACAAAAGTTCGGTTCACATTTTTTCCAATGCAGATAATTGAACGATATTCAATAATCAATATCAAATTGAAAGTCCATCATTGTTCTCAATATGCATCAACTATAAGGCAACAAATAGCTTTTCATTTCACATTTAGCGACTAGGGTCAATAGATTCATTCAGTGCAGATGATTGAAGGTTATTCAGTAATCAATATCAAATCAATGTTCCATTATTGTTCTCAATATGTATCAATTATTAGGCAACCAAAAGCTTTCACATTCGGCGACTACGGTCAATAAATTCATTTAGCAACAAATAGCTTTCCATTTCACATTTGGCGTCTAGGGTCAATAGATTCATTCAGTGCAGATGATTGAAGGTTATTCAATGATCAATATCAAATAAAAAATTCATCATTGTTCTCAATTTGTATCAATTATAAGGCAACCAATAGTTTTCACATTCGGCGACAAGGGTCAATAGATTCATTCGCATTTTTAGTCATCAATACATTCAATCCCTTACAAAATGTTAGGTTCACTTTTTTTTTAATGCAAAAGATTGAATGTTCATCAATATACAATATAAAATTAAAAGACCATCATCGTTCTCAATATGTATCAATTAAGGCAACAAATAACTTTCAATTTTATATTCAGCCAAAAGGGCCTATAGATTCATTCGACATTGTTGGTCATCATGTCACTCAATTCCTTACAAATATTTCAAGTTAACATTTTTTATTTAGTGCAGATGATTGAAGGTTGATCAGTAATCAATATCAAATCAAAGACCCATCATTGTTTTCAATATGTATCAATTACTAGGCAACCAATAGCTTTCACATTCGGCACACTCGGCGACTAAGGTCAATAGATTCATTCGACATTTTTAGTCATCAAGACATGCAATACTTTACAAAAATGTCAGGTTCACTTTTCGTTTTAATGCTGAAGATTGAATATTTATCAATAAACAATATAAAATAAAGAGATCATCATCATTCTCGATATGTATCGATTCTAAAGCAACAAATAGCTTTCACATTCAGCAACTAGGATCAATAGATTCATTCAGCGACTTGAGTCAATAGATTCATTCGACATTTTTAGTCATTAAGACATTCAAAATCTTACAAAAGTTCGGGTTCACATTTTGTCTAATGCAGATGATTGAACGTTATTCAATAATCAATATCAAATCAAAAGTCCATCATTGTTCTCAATATGCATCAACTATAACGCAACCAATATCGATTATAAGGCAACAAATAGCTTTCAATTTCAAATTTAGATACTAATATCAATAGATTCATTCAGTGCAAATGATTGAAGGTTACTCAGTAATCAATATCAAATCAATGAACCATCATTGTTCTCAATATGTATCAATTATAAGACAACCAATAGCTTTTACATTCGGCAACAAATAGCTTTTCATTTCATATTTAGCGACTAGGGTCAATAAATTCATTCATTACAGATGATTGAACATTATTAAATGATCAATATCAAATCAAAAGTTCATCGTTGTTCTCAATATGCATCAACTATAAGGCAACAAATAGCTTTCCATTCCACATTTAGCGACTAGGGTCAATGGATTCATTCAGTGCAGATGATTGAAGGTTATTCAGTAATCAATATCAAATCAATTATCCATCATTGTTCTCAATATGTATCAATTATAAGGCAACCAATAGCTTCCACATCCGGCGACTAGGGTCAATAGATTTATTCAGCGACTAGAGTCAATAGATTCATTTGATATTTTTAGTCATCAAGACATCATTGTTCTGAATATGCATCAACTATAAGGTAACAAATAGCTTTCCATTTCACATTTAGCGACTAGGGTCAATAGATTCATTCAGTGCAGATGATTGAACGTTATTCAATAATCAATATAAAATAAATAGGCAACCAATAGCTTCCACATTCGGCGACTAGGGTCAATAGATTTATTCAGCGACTAGAGTCAATAGATTCATTCGACATTTTTAGTCATCAAGACATCATTGTTCTGAATATGCATCAAGTATAAGGTAACAAATAGCTTTCCATTTCACATTTAGCGACTATGGTCAATAGATTCATTCAGTGCAGATGATTGAAGGTTATTCAATATCAATATAAAATCAATGATCCATCATTGTTCTCATAATTGATCAATTATAAGACAACCAATAGCTTTTACATTCGACAACAAATAGATTTTCATTTCATATTTGGCGACTAAGGTCAATAAATTCATTTAGTAAAGATAATTGAACGTTATTCAATGATCAATACCAAACGAAAAGTCCATCATTGTTCTCAATATGCATCAACTATAAGGCAACAAATAGCTTTTCATTTCACATTTAGCGACTAGGGTCAATAGATTCATTTAGTGCAAATGATTGAAGGTTATTCAATAATCAATATCAAACAAAAAATTCATCATTGTTCTCAATTTGTATCAATTATAAGGCAACCAATAGTTTTCACATTCGGCGACAAGGGTCAATAGATTCATTCGGCAACAAATAGCTTTTCATTTCATATTTAGCGACTAGGGTCAATAAATTCATTCAGTGCAGATGATTGAACGTTATTCAATGATCAATATCAAATCAAAAGTCCATCAATGTTCTCATTATGCATCAACTATAAGGCAACAAATAGCTTTTCATTTCACTTTGAGCGACTAGGGTCAATAGATTCATTCAGTGCAGAAGATTGAAGGTTATTCAATAATCAATATCAAATAAAAAATCTATCATTGTTCTCAATTTGTATCAATTATAAGGCAACCCATAGTTTTCACATTCGGCGACAAGGGTCAATTGATTCATTCGACATTTTTAGTCATCAATACATTCAATCCCTTACAAAATGTCAGGTTATTTTTTTTTAATGCAAATGATTGAATGTTCATCAATAAACAATATAAAATTAAAAGACCATCACCGTTCTCAATATGTATCAATTAAGGTAACCAATAACTTTCAATTTTATATTCAAACAAAAGGGCCTATAGATTCATTCGATATTGTTAGTCATCATGTCACTCAATTCCTTACAAATATTTCAAGTTAAATTTTGTTATTCAGTGTAGATGATTGAATGTTATTCAGTAATCAATATCAAATCAAAGACCCATCAGTTCTCAATATGTATCAATTATAATGCAACCAATAGTTTTTATATTCGCCGACTAGGGTCAATAGATTCATTCGGCAACAAATAGCTTTTCATTTCATATTTAGCGACTAAGGTCAATAAATTCATTCAATAAAGATGAATGAACGTTATTCAATGATCAATATCAAATGAAAAGTCCATCATTGTTCTCAATATGCATCAACTATAAGGCAACATATAGCTTTTCATTTCACATTTAGCGACTATCGTCAATAGATTCATTCAGTGCAGATGATTGAAGGTTATTCAATAATCAATATCAAATAAAAAATCCATCATTGTTCTCAATTTGTATCAATTATAAGGCAACCAATAGTTTTCACATTCGGCGACAAGGGTCAATAGATTCATTCAACATTTTTAGTCATCAATACATTCAATCCCTTACAAAATGTCAGGTTCACTTTTCGTTTTAATGCTGAAGATTGAATATTTATCAATAAACAATATAAAATAAAGAGATCATCATCATTCTCGATATGTATTGATTCTAAAGCAACAAATAGCTTTCACATTCAGCAGCTAGTATCAATAGATTCATTCAGCGACTTGAGTCAATAGATTCATTCGACATTTTTAGTCATCAAGACATTCAAAATCTTACAAAAGTTCAAGTTCACATTTTGTCCAATGCAGATGATTGAACGTTATTCAATAATCAATATCAAATCAAAAGTCCATCATTGTTCTCAATATGCATCAACAATAAGGCAATCAATATCGATTATAAGGCAACAAATAGCATTCCATTTCACATTTAGAGACTAAGATCAATAGATTCATTCAGTGCAAATGATAGAAGGTTACTTAGTAATCAATATCAAATCAATGAACTATCATTGTTCTCAATATGTATCAATTATAAGGCAACAAATAGCTTTCACATTCGGCACATTCAGCGACTATGGTCAATAGATTTATTCAGCGACTAGAGTCAATAGATTCACTCGACATTTTTAGTCATCAAAACATTCATAATATTACAAAAGTGCCGGCTCACATTTTTTCTAATGCAGATGATTGAACGTTATTATATAATCAAATATCAAATCAAAAGTCTATCATTGTTCTCAATATGCATCAACTATAAGGCAACATATAACTTTTCATTTCACATTTAGCGACTAGGGTCAATAGATTCATTCAGTGCAGATGATTGAAGGTTATTCAATAATCAATATCAAATAAAAAAATCCATCATTGTTCTCAATTTGTATTAATTATAAGGCAACCAATAGATTTCACATTCGGCGACAAGGGTCAATAGAATTATTGGGCAACAAATAACTTTTCATTTCATATTTAGCGACTAGGGTCAATAAGTTCATTCAGTGCAGATGATTGAACGTTATTCAATGATCAATATCAAATCAAAAGTCCATCATTGTTCTCAATATGCATCAACTATAAGGCAACAAATAGCTTTCCATTCCACATTTAGCAAATATGGTCAATAGATTCATTCAATGCAGATGATTAAACGTTATTCAATGATCAATATCAAATCAAAAGTCCATCATTGTTCTGCAATGATCAATATCAATATGCATCAACTATAAAGTAACAAATAGCTTTTCAATTCACATTTAGCGACTAGGGTCAATAGATTCATTCAGTGCAGATGATTGAAGGTTATTCAGTATCAATATAAAATCAATGATCCATCATAGTTCTCATAATGTATCAATTATAAGACAACCAATAGATTTTACATTCGGCGACTAGGGTCAATAGATTCATTCAGCAACAAATAGCTTTCATTTCATATTTAACGACTAAGGTCAATAAATTCATTCAGTAAAGATGATTGAACATTATTCAATGATCAATATCAATATGCATCAACTATAAGGCAATAAATAGCTTTTCATTTCACATTTAGAGACTAGGGTCAATAGATTCATTCAGTGCAGATGATTGAAGGTTATTCAATAATCAATATCAAACAAAAAATCCATCATTGTTCTCAATTTGTATCAATTATAAGGCAAACAATAGTTTTCGCATTCAGCGACATGGGTCAAAAGATTCATTCGGCAACAAATAGCTTTTCATTTCATATTTAGCGACTAAGGTCAATAAATTCATTCAATAAAGATGATTGAACGTTATTCAATGATCAATATCAAATGAAAAGTCCATCATTGTTCTCAATATGCATCAACTATAGGCAACAGATAGCTTTTCATTTCACATTTAGCGACTAGGGTCAATAGATTCATTCAGTGCAGATGATTGAAGGTTATTCAATAATCAATATCAAATAAAAAATCCATCATTGTTCTCAATTTGTATCAATTATAAGGCAACCAATAGTTTTCACATTCGGGGACAAGGGTCAATAGATTCATCCGCAACAAATAGCTTTTCATTTCATATTTAACGACTAGGGTCAATAAATTCATTCAGTGCAGATGATTAAACATTATTCAATGATCAATATCAAATCAAAAGTTCAACATTGTTCTCAATATGCATCAACTATAAGGCAACAAATAGCATTCCATTCCACATTTAGCGACTAGGATCAATAGATTCATTTAGTGCAGATGATTGAAGGTTATTAAGTAATCAATATCAAATCAATTATCCATCATTGTTCTCAATATGTATCAATTATAAGGCAACCAATAGCTTCCATATTCGGCGACTAGGGTCAATAGATTTATTCAGCGACTAAAGTCAACAGTTTCATTCGACATTTGTAGTCATCAAGACATCATTGTTCTGAATATGCATCAACTATAAGGTAACAAATAGCTTTCCATTTCACATTTAGCGACTAGGGTCAATAGATTCATTCAGTATAGATGATTGAAGGTTATTCAGTATCAATATAAAATCAATGATCCATCATTGTTCTCATTATGTATCAATTATAAGACAACCAATAGATTTTACATTCGGCGACTAGGGTCAATAGATTCATTCGGCAACAAATAACTTTTCATTTAATATTTAGCGACTAAAGTCAATAAATTCATTCAGTACAGATGATTGAACGTTATTCAATGATCAATATAAAATCAAAAGTCCATCATTGTTCTCATTATGCATCAACTATAAGGCAACAAATAGCTTTTCATTTCACATTGAGCGACTAGGGTCAATAGATTCATTCAGTGCAGAAGATTGAAGGTTATTCAATAATCAATATCAAATAAAAAATCTATCATTGTTCTCAATTTGTATCAATTATAAGGCAACCCATAGTTTTCACATTCGGCGACAAGGGTCAATTGATTCATTCGACATTTTTAGTCATCAATACATTCAATCCCTTACAAAATGTCAGGTTAGCTTTTTTTAATGCAAAAGATTGAATGTTCATCAATAAACAATATAAAATTAAAAGACCATCACCGTTCTCAATATGTATCAATTAAGGTAACCAATAACTTTCAATTTTATATTCAAACAAAAGGGCCTATAGATTCATTCGACATTGTTAGTCATCATGTCACTCAATTCCTTACAAATATTTCAAGTTAAATTTTGTTATTCAGTGCAGATGATTGAATGTTATTCAGTAATCAATATCAAATCAAAGACCCATCAGTTCTCAATATGTATCAATTATAAGGCAACTAATAGCTTTTATATTCGGCGACTAAGGTCAATAGATTCATTCGGCAACAAATAGCTTTTCATTTCATATTTAGAGACTAGGGTCAATAAATTCATTCAGTGCAGATGATTAAACATTATTCAATGATCAATATCATATCAAAAGTCCAACATTGTTCTCAATATGCATCAACTATAAGGCAACAAATAGCATTCCATTCCACATTTAGCGACTAGGGTCAATAGATTCATTTAGTGCAGATGATTGAAGGTTATTAAGTAATCAATATCAAATCAATTATCCATCATTGTTCTCAATATGTATCAATTATAAGGCAACCAATAGCTTCCACATTCGGCGACTAGGGTCAATAGATTTATTCAGCGACTAAAGTCAATAATTTCATTCGACATTTTTAGTCATCAAGACATCATTGTTCTGAATATGCATCAACTATAAGGTAACAAATAGCTTTCCATTTCACATTTAGCGACTAGGGTCAATAGATTCATTCAGTATAGATGATTGAAGGTTATTCAGTATCAATATAAAATCAATGATCCATCATTGTTCTCATTATGTATCAATTATAAGACAACCAATAGATTTTACATTCGGCGACTAGGGTCAATAGATTCATTCGGCAACAAATAACTTTTCATTTCATATTTAGCGACTAAAGTCAATAAATTCATTCAGTACAGATGATTGAACGTTATTCAATGATCAATATCAAATCAAAAGTCCATCATTGTTCTCATTATGCATCAACTATAAGGCAACAAATAGCTTTTCATTTCACATTGAGCGACTAGGGTCAATAGATTCATTCAGTGCAAAATATTGGAGGTTATTCAATAATCAATATCAAATAAAAAATCTATCATTGTTCTCAATTTGTATCAATTTGAAGGCAACTCATAGTTTTCACATTCGGCGACAAGGGTCAATTGATTCATTTGACATTTTTAGTCATCAATATGCATCAACTATAAGGCAACAAATAGCTTTTCATTTCACATTGAGCGACTAAGGTCAATAGATTCATTCAGTGCAGAAGATTGAAGGTTATTCAATAATCAATATCAAATAAAAAATTCATCATTGTTCTCAATTTGTATCAATTATAAGGCAACCCATAGTTTTCACATTCGGCGACAAAGGTCAATTGATTCATTCGACATTTTTATTCATCAATACATTCAATCCTTTACAAAATGTCAGGTTCACTTTTTTTTTAATGCAAAAGATTGAATGTTCATCAATAAACAATATAAAATTAAAAGACCATCACCGTTCTCAATATGTATCAATTAAGGTAACCAATAACTTTCAATTTTATATTCAAACAAAAGGGCCTATAGATTCATTCGACATTGTTAGTCATCATGTCACTCAATTCCTTACAAATATTTCAAGTTAAATTTTGTTATTCAGTGCAGATGATTGAATGTTATTCAGTAATCAATATCAAATCAAAGACCCATCAGTTCTCAATATGTATCAATTATAAGGCAACTAATAGCTTTTATATTCGGCGACTAAGGTCAATAGATTCATTCGGCAACAAATAGCTTTTCATTTCATATTTAGAGACTAGGGTCAATAAATTCATTCAGTGCAGATGATTAAACATTATTCAATGATCAATATCAAATCAAAAGTCCAACATTGTTCTCAATATGCATCAACTATAAGGCAACAAATAGCATTCCATTCCACATTTAGCGACTAGGGTCAATAGATTCATTTAGTGCAGATGATTGAAGGTTATTAAGTAATCAATATCAAATCAATTATCCATCATTGTTCTCAATATGTATCAATTATAAGGCAACCAATAGCTTCCACATTCGGCGACTAGGGTCAATAGATTTATTCAGCGACTAAAGTCAATAATTTCATTCGACATTTTTAGTCATCAAGACATCATTGTTCTGAATATGCATCAACTATAAGGTAACAAATAGCTTTCCATTTCACATTTAGCGACTAGGGTCAATAGATTCATTTAGTATAGATGATTGAAGGTTATTCAGTATCAATATAAAATCAATGATCCATCATTGTTCTCATTATGTATCAATTATAAGACAACCAATAGATTTTACATTCGGCGACTAGGGTCAATAGATTCATTCGGCAACAAATAACTTTTCATTTCATATTTAGCGACTAAAGTCAATAAATTCATTCAGTACAGATGATTGAACGTTATTCAATGATCAATATCAAATCAAAAGTCCATCATTGTTCTCATTATGCATCAACTATAAGGCAACAAATAGCTTTTCATTTCACATTGAGCGACTAGGGTCAATAGATTCATTCAGTGCAAAAGATTGGAGGTTATTCAATAATCAATATCAAATAAAAAATCTATCATTGTTCTCAATTTGTATCAATTATAAGGCAACTCATAGTTTTCACATTCGGCGACAAGGGTCAATTGATTCATTTGACATTTTTAGTCATCAATACATTCAATCCCTTACAAAATGTCAGGTTAGCTTTTTTTAATGCAAAAGATTGAATGTTCATCAATAAACAATATAAAATTAAAAGACCATCACCGTTCTCAATATGTATCAATTAAGGTAACCAATAACTTTCAATTTTATATTCAAACAAAAGGGCCTATAGATTCATTCGACATTGTTAGTCATCATGTCACTCAATTCCTTACAAATATTTCAAGTTAAATTTTGTTATTCAGTGCAGATGATTGAATCTTATTCAGTAATCAATATCAAATCAAAGACCCATCAGTTCTCAGTATGTATCAATTATAAGGCAACTAATAGCTTTTATATTCGGCGACTAAGGTCAATAGATTCATTCGGCAACAAATAGCTTTTCATTTCATATTTAGAGACTAGGGTCAATAAATTCATTCAGTGCAGATGATTGAACGTTATTCAATGATCAACATCAAATCAAAAGTCCATCATTGTTCTCAATATGCATCAACTATAAGGCAACAAATAGCTTTCCATTTCACATTTAGCGACTAGGGTCAATAGATTCATTTAGTGCAGATGATAGAAGGTTATTAAGTAATCAATATCAAATCAAGTATCCATCATTGTTCTCAATATGTATCAATTATAAGGCAACCGATAGCTTTTATATTCGGCGACTAGGGTCAATAAATTCATTCGGCAACAAATAGCTTTTAATTTCATATTTAGAGACTAGGGTCAATAAATTCATTCAGATGATTGAACGTTATTCAATGATCAATATCAAATCAAAAGTCCATCATTGTTCTCATTATGCATCAACTATAAGGCAACAAATAGCTTTTCATTTCACATTGAGCGACTAAGGTCAATAGATTCATTCAGTGCAGAAGATTGAAGGTTATTCAATAATCAATATCAAATAAAAAATTCATCATTGTTCTCAATTTGTATCAATTATAAGGCAACCCATAGTTTTCACATTCGGCGACAAAGGTCAATTGATTCATTCGACATTTTTATTCATCAATACATTCAATCCTTTACAAAATGTCAGGTTCACTTTTTTTTTAATGCAAAAGATTGAATGTTCATCAATAAACAATATAAAATTAAAAGACCATCACCGTTCTCAATATGTATCAATTAAGGTAACCAATAACTTTCAATTTTATATTCAAACAAAAGGGCCTATAGATTCATTCGACATTGTTAGTCATCATGTCACTCAATTCCTTACAAATATTTCAAGTTAAATTTTGTTATTCAGTGCAGATGATTGAATGTTATTCAGTAATCAATATCAAATCAAAGACCCATCAGTTCTCAATATGTATCAATTATAAGGCAACTAATAGCTTTTATATTCGGCGACTAAGGTCAATAGATTCATTCGGCAACAAATAGCTTTTCATTTCATATTTAGAGACTAGGGTCAATAAATTCATTCAGTGCAGATGATTAAACATTATTCAATGATCAATATCAAATCAAAAGTCCAACATTGTTCTCAATATGCATCAACTATAAGGCAACAAATAGCATTCCATTCCACATTTAGCGACTAGGGTCAATAGATTCATTTAGTGCAGATGATTGAAGGTTATTAAGTAATCAATATCAAATCAATTATCCATCATTGTTCTCAATATGTATCAATTATAAGGCAACCAATAGCTTCCACATTCGGCGACTAGGGTCAATAGATTTATTCAGCGACTAAAGTCAATAATTTCATTCGACATTTTTAGTCATCAAGACATCATTGTTCTGAATATGCATCAACTATAAGGTAACAAATAGCTTTCCATTTCACATTTAGCGACTAGGGTCAATAGATTCATTCAGTATAGATGATTGAAGGTTATTCAGTATCAATATAAAATCAATGATCCATCATTGTTCTCATTATGTATCAATTATAAGACAACCAATAGATTTTACATTCGGCGACTAGGGTCAATAGATTCATTCGGCAACAAATAACTTTTCATTTCATATTTAGCGACTAAAGTCAATAAATTCATTCAGTACAGATGATTGAACGTTATTCAATGATCAATATCAAATCAAAAGTCCATCATTGTTCTCATTATGCATCAACTATAAGGCAACAAATAGCTTTTCATTTCACATTGAGCGACTAGGGTCAATAGATTCATTCAGTGCAAAAGATTGGAGGTTATTCAATAATCAATATCAAATAAAAAATCTATCATTGTTCTCAATTTGTATCAATTATAAGGCAACTCATAGTTTTCACATTCGGCGACAAGGGTCAATTGATTCATTTGACATTTTTAGTCATCAATACATTCAATCCCTTACAAAATGTCAGGTTAGCTTTTTTTAATGCAAAAGATTGAATGTTCATCAATAAACAATATAAAATTAAAAGACCATCACCGTTCTCAATATGTATCAATTAAGGTAACCAATAACTTTCAATTTTATATTCAAACAAAAGGGCCTATAGATTCATTCGACATTGTTAGTCATCATGTCACTCAATTCCTTACAAATATTTCAAGTTAAATTTTGTTATTCAGTGCAGATGATTGAATCTTATTCAGTAATCAATATCAAATCAAAGACCCATCAGTTCTCAGTATGTATCAATTATAAGGCAACTAATAGCTTTTATATTCGGCGACTAAGGTCAATAGATTCATTCGGCAACAAATAGCTTTTCATTTCATATTTAGAGACTAGGGTCAATAAATTCATTCAGTGCAGATGATTGAACGTTATTCAATGATCAACATCAAATCAAAAGTCCATCATTGTTCTCAATATGCATCAACTATAAGGCAACAAATAGCTTTCCATTTCACATTTAGCGACTAGGGTCAATAGATTCATTTAGTGCAGATGATAGAAGGTTATTAAGTAATCAATATCAAATCAAGTATCCATCATTGTTCTCAATATGTATCAATTATAAGGCAACCGATAGCTTTTATATTCGGCGACTAGGGTCAATAAATTCATTCGGCAACAAATAGCTTTTAATTTCATATTTAGAGACTAGGGTCAATAAATTCATTCAGATGATTGAACGTTATTCAATGATCAATATCAAATCAAAAGTCCATCATTGTTCTCATTATGCATCAACTATAAGGCAACAAATAGCTTTTCATTTCACATTGAGCGACTAAGGTCAATAGATTCATTCAGTGCAGAAGATTGAAGGTTATTCAATAATCAATATCAAATAAAAAATTCATCATTGTTCTCAATTTGTATCAATTATAAGCCAACCCATAGTTTTCACATTCGGCGACAAAGGTCAATTGATTCATTCGACATTTTTATTCATCAATACATTCAATCCTTTACAAAATGTCAGGTTCACTTTTTATTTAATGCAAAAGATTGAATGTTCATCAATAAACAATATAAAATTAAAAGACCATCACCGTTCTCAATATGTATCAATTAAGGTAGCAAATAACTTTCAATTTTATATTCAAACAAAAGGGCCTATAGATTCATTCGACATTGTTAGTCATCATGTCACTCAATTCCTTACAAATATTTCAAGTTAAATTTTGTTATTCAGTGCAGATGATTGAATCTTATTCAGTAATCAATATCAAATCAAAGACCCATCAGTTCTCAATATGTATCAATTATAATGCAACCAATAGTTTTTATATTCGCCGACTAGGGTCAATAGATTCATTCGGCAACAAATAGCTTTTCATTTCATATTTAGCGACTAAGGTCAATAAATTCATTCAATAAAGATGAATGAACGTTATTCAATGATCAATATCAAATGAAAAGTCCATCATTGTTCTCAATATGCATCAACTATAAGGCAACAGATAGCTTTTCATTTCACATTTAGCGACTATCGTCAATAGATTCATTCAGTGCAGATGATTGAAGGTTATTCAATAATCAATATCAAATAAAAAATCCGTCATTGTTCTCAATTTGTATCAATTATAAGGCAACCAATAGTTTTCACATTCGGCGACAAGGGTCAATAGATTCATTCAACATTTTTAGTCATCAATACATTCAATCCCTTACAAAATGTCAGGTTCACTTTTCGTTTTAATGCTGAAGATTGAATATTTATCAATAAACAATATAAAATAAAGAGATCATCATCATTCTCGATATGTATTGATTCTAAAGCAACAAATAGCTTTCACATTATGCAGCTAGTATCAATAGATTCATTCAGCGACTTGAGTCAATAGATTCATTCGACATTTTTAGTCATCAAGACATTCAAAATCTTACAAAAGTTCAGGTTCACATTTTGTCCAATGCAGATGATTGAACGTTATTCAATAATCAATATCAAATCAAAAGTCCATCATTGTTCTCAATATGCATCAACTATAAGGCAATCAATATCGATTATAAGGCAACAAATAGGTTTCCATTTCACATTTAGAGACTAAGATCAATAGATTCATTCAGTGCAAATGATTGAAGGTTACTCAGTAATCAATATCAAATCAATGAACCATCGTTGTTTTCAAAATGTATCAATTATAAGGCAACCAATAGCTTTCACATTCGGCACATTCAGCGACTAGGGTCAATAGATTTATTCAGCGACTAGAGTCAATAGATTCACTCGACATTTTTAGTCATGAAAACATTCATAATATTACAAAAGTTCCGGCTCACATTTTTTCTAATGCAGATGATTGAACGTTATTATATAATCAAATATCAAATCAAAAGTCTATCATTGTTCTCAATATGCATCAACTATAAGGCAACATATAACTTTTCATTTCACATTTAGCGACTAGGGTCAATAGATTCATTCAGTGCAGATGATCGAAGGTTATTCAATAATCAATATCAAATAAAAAATCCATCATTGTTCTCAATTTGTATTAATTATAAGGCAACCAATAGATTTCACATTCGGCGACAAGGGTCAATAGAATTATTGGGCAACAAATAACTTTTCATTTCATATTTAGCGACTAGGGTCAATAAGTTCATTCAGTGCAGATGATTGAACGTTATTCAATGATCAATATCAAATCAAAAGTCCATCATTGTTCTCAATATGCATCAACTATAAGGCAACAAATAGCTTTCCATTCCACATTTAGCGAATATGGTCAATAGATTCATTCAATGCAGATGATTGAACGTTATTCAATGATCAATATCAAATCAAAAGTCCATCATTGTTCTGCAATGATCAATATCAATATGCATCAACTATAAAGTAACAAATAGCTTTTCAATTCACATTTAGCGACTAGGGTCAATAGATTCATTCAGTGCAGATGATTGAAGGTTATTCAGTATCAATATAAAATCAATGATCCATCATAGTTCTCATAATGTATCAATTATAAGACAACCAATAGATTTTACATTCGGCGATTAGGGTCAATAAATTCATTCGGCAACAAATAGCTTTCAATGCATATTTAGCGACTAAGGTCAATAAATTCATTCAATAAAGATGATTGAACGTTATTCAATGATCAATATCAAATGAAAAGTCCATCATTGTTCTCAATATGCATCAACTATAAGGCAACAGATAGCTTTTCATTTCACATTTAGCGACTAGAGTCAATAGATTCATTCAGTGCAGATGATTGAAGGTTGTTCAATAATCAATATCAAATAAAAAATCCATCATTGTTCTCAATTTGTATCAATTATAAGGCAACCAATAGTTTTCACATTCGGCGACAAGGGTCAATAGATTCATTCGCAACAAATAGCTTTTCATTTCATATTTAACGACTAGGGTCAATAAATTCATTCAGTGCAGATGATTAAACATTATTCAATGATCAATATCAAATCAAAAGTCCAACATTGTTCTCAATATGCATCAACTATAAAGCAACAAATAGCTTTCCATTCCACATTTAGCGACTAGGGTCAATAGATTCATTTAGTGCAAATGATTGAAGGTTATTAAGTAATCAATATTAAATCAATTATCCATCATTGTTCTCAATATGTATCAATTATAAGGCAAACAATAGTTTTCACATTCGGCGACAAGGGTCAATAGGTTCATTCGGCATTCATTCAGCAACAAATAGTTTTTCGTTTCATATTTAGCGACTAAGGTCAATAAATTCATTCAGTGCAGATGATTGAACGTTATTCAATGATCAATATCAAATCAAAAGTCCATCATTGTTCTCAATATGCATCAACTATAAAGCAACAAATAGCTTTCCATTCCACATTTAGCGACTAGGGTCAATAGATTCATTTAGTGCAGATGATTGAAGGTTATTAAGTAATCAATATCAAATCAATTATCCATCATTGTTCTCAATATGTATCAATTATAAGGCAACCAATAGCTTCCACATTCGGCGACTAGGGTCAATAGATTTATTCAGTGACTAAAGTCAACAGTTTCATTCGACATTTTTAGTCATCAAGACATCATTGTTCTGAATATGCATCAACTATAAGGTAACAAATAACTTTCCATTTCACATTTAGCGAATAGGGTCAATAGATTCATTCAGTGCAGATGATTGAAGGTTATTCAGTATCAATATAAAATCAATGATCCATCATTGTTTTCATTATGTATCAATTATAAGACAACCAATAGATTTTACATTCGACGACTAGGGTCAATAGATTCATTCGGCAACAAATAGCTTTTCATTTCATATTTAGCGACTAAGGTCAATAAATTCATTCAGTAAAGACGATTGAACGTTATTCAATGATCAACATCAAATCAAAAGTTCATCATTGTTCTCAATATGCATCAACTATAAGGCAACAAATAGCTTTCCATTCCACATTTAGCGACTAGGGTGAATAGATTTATTCAGCGACTAAAGTCAATAGTTTCATTCGACATTTTCAGTCATCAAGACATCATTGTTCTAAATATGCATCAACTATAAGGTAACAAATAGCTTTCCATTTCACATTTAGCGCTTAGGGTCAATAGATTCATTCAGTGTAGAAGATTGAAGGTTATTCAATAATCAATATCAAATAAAAAATCTATCATTGTTCTCAATTTGTATCAATTATAAGGCAACCAATTGTTTTCACATTCAGCGACAAGGGTCAATAGATTCAATAGGCAACAAATAGCTCTTCATTTCATATTTAGCGACTAGAGTCAATAAATTTATTCAGTGCAGATGATTGAACGTTATTCAATGATCAATATCAAATCAAAAGTCCATCATTGTTCTGAATATGCATCAACTATAAGGCAACAAATAGCTTTCCATTCCACATTTAGCAAATATGGTCAATAGATTCATTCAATGCAGATGATTAAACGTTATTCAATGATCAATATCAAATCAAAAGTCCATCATTGTTCTGCAATGATCAATATCAATATGCATCAACTATAAAGTAACAAATAGCTTTTCAATTCACATTTAGCGACTAGGGTCAATAGATTCATTCAGTGCAGATGATTGAAGGTTATTCAGTATCAATATAAAATCAATGATCCATCATAGTTCTCATAATGTATCAATTATAAGACAACCAATAGATTTTACATTCGGCGACTAGGGTCAATAGATTCATTCAGCAACAAATAGCTTTCATTTCATATTTAACGACTAAGGTCAATAAATTCATTCAGTAAAGACGATTGAACGTTATTCAATGATCAACATCAAATCAAAAGTTCATCATTGTTCTCAATATGCATCAACTATAAGGCAACAAATAGCTTTCCATTCCACATTTAGCGACTAGGGTGAATAGATTTATTCAGCGACTAAAGTCAATAGTTTCATTCGACATTTTCAGTCATCAAGACATCATTGTTCTAAATATGCATCAACTATAAGGTAACAAATAGCTTTCCATTTCACATTTAGCGCTTAGGGTCAATAGATTCATTCAGTGTAGAAGATTGAAGGTTATTCAATAA
Source organism: Trifolium dubium (assembly GCA_951804385.1). Lineage (NCBI taxonomy): Eukaryota > Viridiplantae > Streptophyta > Magnoliopsida > Fabales > Fabaceae > Trifolium > Trifolium dubium. The sequence continues at coordinate 25,071,401 of OX638074.1, read as the reverse complement.
TCAATATCAAATAAAAAATCTATCATTGTTCTCAATTTGTATCAATTATAAGGCAACCAATTGTTTTCACATTCAGCGACAAGGGTCAATAGATTCAATAGGCAACAAATAGCTCTTCATTTCATATTTAGCGACTAGAGTCAATAAATTTATTCAGTGCAGATGATTGAACGTTATTCAATGATCAATATCAAATCAAAAGTCCATCATTGTTCTGAATATGCATCAACTATAAGGCAACAAATAGCTTTCCATTCCACATTTAGCAAATATGGTCAATAGATTCATTCAATGCAGATGATTAAACGTTATTCAATGATCAATATCAAATCAAAAGTCCATCATTGTTCTGCAATGATCAATATCAATATGCATCAACTATAAAGTAACAAATAGCTTTCCATTTCACATTTAGCTACTAGGGTCAATAGATTGATTCAATGCAGATGATTGAAGGTTATTCAGTAATCAATATGAAATCAATGACCCATCATTGTTCTCATAATGTATCAATTATAAGGCAACCAATTGTTTTTACATTCAGCGACTAGGGTCAATAGATTCATTCGTCAACAAATAACTTTTCATTATACATTTAGCGACTAGGGTCAATAAATTCATTCAGTGCAGATGATTGAAGGTTATTCAATAATCAATATTAAATCAAAAATTCATCATCGTTCTCAATATGTATCAATTATAAGGCAACCAATAGCTTTCACTTTCAATATTCAATATTCAGGCTCACTTTTTTTTTAATGCAGAATATTGAATGTTCATCAATGAACAATATAAAATCAAAAGTTCATCATCGTTCTCAATATGTATCGATTATAAGGCAACAAGAAGCTTTCAGCTCAGCAACTAGGGTAAATAGATTCATTCGACATTTTTAGTCATCAAGACATTCAATCCCTTACAAAAATTTTAGGTTCACTTTTTTTTTTTTCAATGCAGAAGATTGAAGGTTGTTCAAGAATCAATATAAAATCAAAAGTCATTATCGTACTTAATATGTATCAATTATAAACCGTCTGAAAAATATGTTGGAATGAAAATCCTTTATCATAAAAACGAAAAAAAAAATTGATTTTCACAATAGTTGTCCCAACTACCAAGCAAAGTTTAGGACATATCATATTTATTCAATAAAGGGTATTTCTCAAGCAAAAGGTTGAATGTTCTCAAATAATCAAGAATGAGAAAAATAGATAAGGTTCTACCATTTTCAAGCAGAAGATAGAATGACTTTCAAATAATCAAGAACAAATAGCCGCACACATATGCACATATGCAGGTAACCGGAACAAATGTTATCCATAGAAAAATCAAATGCACAAGCCACTTAGATACTGTTACACCAAACCACCTAG